>CM043118.1:34722689-34815102 GCA_023701765.1 Hylyphantes graminicola
CGAAATATGTTCGGAACCACTTGTTCACGGCTGACCACATTTTTAGGGTTCCGAATGCGTCCGAACTAGTTTCGCTATCTTCGGCACTGGGAACAGTTGCGTCAGAATTTCCGTCTACGCTTACGTTTGGGAGAGCTTCTCTGGCCTTATTATTGAAGTTGGCCGTTGAATGAAACGGTCTTAAATTGCCCACCTTTGATATGAAACATGTAGACATAAATATTATGAATAGGAATTTATACAATTACAATGCAGTGATACACAACTTTTTTTTTTATATTATACCGTGTTCATTTACAAGCAATGAAAATGTAGAGTTTGCCATTTTATTCTTTTTTCAACTACAGTAGAGTCCCGCTTATCCGAAAGGTACGGGACCAAAATTGAGCAGCAAAATTAAAAAAAAAAATTACTGCATATTTTGAGAAATAAATCCAACTTTGTAAGAAGGTATTTATTTTGTGTGTATTTATTTATGCCTATACATTTCTTATTTTAACCCAAAGACTCGGGTATTTTTTTTTGATAAACCGATTTTCGGATAACCGGTATTCGGATAAACGGGACTCTACTGTATAACATTAGCTTAATCCTTTGGAATATGATAACACGAATTTAACTTTCTTACTTAAAGTTTTCTTAGGCACAACATAAAACATAGAAAGAAATAGGAAAAAAATTAGTAAAAAAAAGTAAATCAATAAAACAAAATAATAAATTAATATGGCGTTAATCACGTTTTAATAAATTATTTTGACTATTTTATAAAAAATTCACACATAATCATCAAAATTAAGCTTGGTACTTCAGTACACATATCATAGAACTCAAGAATAAGTTGAAATAAGCTTAAAAAGAAGTAGACGCTGTTCTCCAAACCTAAGTTCCACTGTGTTAATCCAATGAGAAAAATAAATTCCTAAGGTACATTCTTTTCTTAAAAGAAGGTGTTCTTCTTAATTTTTTTTGTTATATGATTACTAATCTTTTGTTTCTTTTCAGATGTGTTAGATCCTGTTATGCAGAGCAATTGTCGCACCCATTGTCCAGTTTCCAAGCGAAGACTTCGTCCAGATTTATTCCCAGTCAATGTTAACCCCTTTATGGGAAGCTTTCGATGAAGGAGCAAGGGCGCTTCGCGCCGACGACCGTCGGTTATTGTTCGATTCCCGGGCGATTTTATTCATTTAAATTTACAATAATAAAAAATTTCCAATGAACGAGCCAGACCCTACACATCTTAGTTATACTTTTGAGAAAATAAGCTTTGAAACTTTAGTTGTTCTAAGACGTACTTTTTAGTAGTAATGGAAGATATACGGGGATATAGTATATCAATTAAGAACTAAAAAATATATATTCGAGGCCATTTGAAAAAGTGGGATTATCGAGCCCTGTAAGTCAGCTACATTTATTACATTAAAAAAACATTTGTAAGAATATTTAATACAGCCGGAGAAATGTGGCAGAGAAAACATCCCCCCCCCACCCCATCGGATTAATCCATAAACAACGACTTTCTGAATGCTACCATTAACTCTTTCGTTTCTGAAAGAAACCGTTACGTTAAAGTTATTTAAAATTCGTTTTTTGCTTAATTTTTCCTTCATAAATTGTCTATGACCACATTTGAAGAGTACACGGGAAAAACCGATTGATTCCGTACAAGGCTTTCCTTAATAGCCTCTTTGGGGATGATAGCGAGAAATCGCCTAAACTGGTGCAAAGAAGCCGGCTACTCGCTTTGTTTATCTTTCGCGGTAAACCTGATTCACGCCAGAGTTGAGTGGAACGAGTCACATGTTTGTACCGCAAGTGAAGAACCAGAAGAAAAACCGGTTTCCGGTCCCCAATGTCCTCCAAGCAGAAACAATTACGGAAAGTCTCTAAAGAAATCAATCGGTTCTTCCCGTGTACTCTTCATTTGCCTTATATTTTGCTTATTTAGATTAAGCTTAAAGATCATTTTCGTCTAGTATTTTTTTTTTTTTTTTTCAATTTTTTTGTGTATAATATTAACACAGTACGTCGTTTAGGAGACCAGGGTCCACACACCCTCAATAACATTTCTTTACAATAACAAAACATCATCTGCCATCTGTTTTGAGACCATTCTTCTCGTGTATAAAACTGCACTAGAGTCTTCCCAGTGTTACTGGTCACACCAGATGCGTGCCCACGGTGCCCAGTACGCAGCTGTCCTGGGTAGGGGGCGTTCTTGTCCTGGGGTGGTGCGGAGAGATGTTCTCTTCCGGTGGCAACAGGATTCCCCGCCGGGAATACCGCGAATTATCGTCTGAAGAGATGGTGGTGATGTCGCTCAGGGGAACCGATTGTAAGCTCACGTGGTCCTGGAAAAGAGAACGTGAAGGAGCTAAAACATTAAGTTGTTTTGAATCACCGTAATGTCGTATACACGTTTGTCATTCCAAGCCCTGTAACAATGCACCCCTACATCTAGAACAAAAATTACGTGAGAATGCTACAACGTTAAGCTGACTTGAATCACTGTATAGTGTATGTCGTACAGGGTGAGGCAAACAAAAGTGGCCCCGGTCTAGAGATAGGAATGCGTTGAATTGCTTGGCGAGAAAAACTCTTGAAGCCGCCTGAAACCTGTTTTTGCATTGGTTGGATCGGATTAGCTTCACATTAGAGCAACTCATAGACTAGGGGAGAGTTCAGATCTTAGTTCGTATTGTATGAAGACGTCCCATAATGCAAACTTTGTGTCTTGCAATCAATTTAGAATGTTTTGTATTACCAAAAACATAAAGGCCCGATTCTAGGATAAATAACGATCGAATCAATCAAATAATCACTAGTGGGAACGTTTCTTAATCAGCTCTACAAACCTTGTTTATATTTCATTTCAACTAGCTTCTAACACCGTGGCGTAGTTGCCGGCAAATAAGTCGCCAAGCGCTTGTTTGGGCTTAATATTGAAGCGATCAATAGCTTCAGTTAGCAAACCTGTTTTTGTATTGGTTTTAGACTTGGCAACATTTCTGTCGTATTCTTATCTCTATACCGGGGCCACTTTTGTTTGCCTCACCCGTATATAATACGGCCAACTTCAATAACAAGGCCAGAGAAGCCTCCCTAACATGAGTGTAGACGGAAATTTTGACGTCACTGTTCCGAGTGCCGAAGATCGAGAAACTAGTTCGGACACATTCGGAAACTTAAAATTGTGGTCAGCCGTGAACGAATGGTTCAGAACAGGTTTCGAGACAGGTTAACTTCATCTTCGGAACAACGCCACTCGGAACCTATGACGTCAAAATTTCCGTCCCCGAGCTTGTTAGGAAAGCTTCTTCGGCCTTAGTAGTTGAGTAGACCGTGCGTATACACGTTTGTCATCCCAGACCCTCTAGCGGTGTATTCCTTCAACTAGAAAAAAGTACATGCTACAACATTCAGTTGACTTCAATATCTTTACATGTCGTATACAAGTTTGTCATTTTAGGCCCTCTAGCGGTGTACCAATACAACTGTTGCCGAGCACCATTTTCTCATCACTTGGTGAGTGAGAGCAGGCATTCGGAAGGAAGTCTTCGTCTTTCTTGCTTAGCTTTTTTTTCCTTTAGCTTTTTAAACTCCTAATAAAAATAGTTCTTTGTGAAGTCTTTCTGGACCTCTGTCTTTCTTAACATGTATGAAATACCATTTAGCATGAAAAAAAAATGTGTAATTTATATTTTTTTCACCAATTTGTTTTTTTAGTGAAATCTGTGATATATATGTGAAAAGTTAAGAAATTGATTTAATTTTTCTGACCATCTGAACTGAATTTTAAATACAAAAACATATGCTTTTAAGTTAAGAGCAGAATGATCTAGAAATTTCCACATAAACATAGAATAAATGGTTCTTACCATTCCTCTATTCTTCAATATATCAGGACAGTTGTCCTTTTTTCTGGCTTGAGTCAAATCTGAAAATAATATAGCATATATTAAAAGACGTAACCGTGCTTTAATGTAGACATCATAACAAAAGACGCTTTTCTTTCTTTGCATTAAAAAATTGAGAATAATCGTAATCAATAGATATACGTTTTTCTGGATTTACTTTTTATGCTTGATAACTCACAAAATTTTTCAAATATGAAATTAAAAAAAATAATTAAAAAAGCCCGAAAAATGCAAAACTCCAGACACTTTAAATTTAAAATGTAGTTATGAAGGATAATACGCTTAAGTAATTATATATTTTTTTACTTCACTTTGAACTTTTTATGGTACTTTTCTTACTTAGATAACACTTTCCAACTCACCATAGGGCGATGCCGTTTGATAGCCAGGTAGACATTTTTCTGAGACTTGTTTTTTAGCCTCCTGCACAAAACAAAATGATTCCAAGTTTGTAAAATACATAAAAAATTAAATATTAAGAAATGTCTGTAAAATTTTGAAATAAATTCATCCTTAGTCCCCTGAATTTTTATAGCTACTTCACTCAAATTTTGGTATTAAAACTATTGTTTATAAATGCGATGAATTTTGGGCTTTTTTGAGAGTGAATATATTTTTTTAATCATTTGAGAATTTTAAAATCAGCAGTTTGACAACGTAAACTTTTTTTTAAAGCATGGTGTGTAAATACTTGATATATTTTTAAAGAAAACTATGTAACCAAAAGGAGATATAAAGGGAAATATCCCCCCCCCCAAAAAAAACCCCGATATTTAATTATTATTATCATCCTCCTATCAAATTATCTTCTAGATACAACATACATACATATCGGGTCGTTAGCTCAGTAGTCACCGAGTGGTAAGGTCTTTTTTTATGGTAAAACTCTCTGAAGGAAGCTCGTTACCTGACTTTGAAAAAAATCACACAATTTAACCCTTTTAGTCCCAGTGACAATTTGTCATTATCATTTTAGAATTTTTTTCCTGATCGTTTTAGCTATTTATGATATCATAAAGCACATCATTCGATTCTTTAAGCATTTTTTTCTATTATAAAATATTTTTTATTAATCCCAATAGATGTGAGCCCTAATATTATTTTTTTTTTCTAATTATGATCAGAAAAATTATGATGCCAACTGACATCACTGGGACAAAAACGATTAAAAAAATTATAATTTCATTAAATTTTAAAGTATAGAGGAGTTATTTATTATCATCTGTTACAAAAATATTATTTAAAAAGCTTGAAACAATTCATTTTCATTTAAAATTTGAAACTTTAGTGCAAAGGTGGGTGAGTGAACTCGACAGTCATAACAGAAATGATCCCATGAAGTATGATCTTATTTTTTTACTTAAAATTTACACAAGTTTAAATTTAAATGTGAAAACAACTTTACACTTCTTCCAATTTGATTTATCATCTCATGTAACAAAAAAAAGGGCATGATTTGTTTCCCCAGTTACTGTTCTTCTACAGAAGAATCTATGTTTAAATAAGTAATGTGACACTAAAAAACACATTTCTTACTTGTTGTTTACTTATATGGTTTTATAACTTTGTGTCTGTGTACACAAATTTTTACAACAAATATTTGATTTTTTTAAAATATTCAACGTTAATAAGTAGATAAAATATTCTTCATGTTAAATTAACTCAAGTGGAAGATGTCTCCATGTGGAAGATTTCTTGCGAGGACATGTTTTGTGAGGAATGACATTTGAAGAGTACACGGGAATAACCGATTGGTTTATTAGGCGGACACCCGCAATTGTCTGCTTGGCGGCAGAAAACCGGGTTCTTTCTTCTTCGCTTGGTTAAAGCTTTGGGATCGCCAATCGCCTGAATCTTGGTAGCTAGGAACCACAGAGATAGTAGTTGAAGTATTAGCGTGGCATATCACGTGACCACAACACTGACTTCATTGGGGCTCTTCTCTGAGCTCCTTGCGCGTCCGGTCGTTAGCACTGGAGGTCACGTGATCTGCCACTCTATTACTTTAATTATGATATCTGTGGTAGGAACTGGTTTCCTTACACAAGTTTGGGCAATCACTCGCTATCATCGCCAAAGTGGCCTGCTAAGGAAACTTCTCTGAAAAATCAATCGGTTTTTGCCGTGTACTCTTCATTTGCTTTCAAATAATCCCAAGTCCACTTACGTAAAGCTCTTTCATAAGTATCTCTTCCTGGTAGGTGGCGTCTTTGTCATCCATCTGACAGATCGCCTCCCCGTTGATCGTCTGCTGATATTTGCTTGGGGTGTACATCAGCGAATCGGGGGTGGTCGTCTGCGTCAGACCTTTTGGGCTGCCCCCTGTTAGATACCGTTTATTAAAATAATGAACTATTTTATGTAACATTCATAAAGAGGGATTGTCAGTCCCATTACAGCTTATGCATTAGTTTTGGAATCACAACTTCTTCCGCAGAAAGTATTGCTTTGCCATGTTACCCCTTTTTCTCTAGGTATGGGAATTTACATAATTTCGAAATGCAAACGAATTTGAAACGAAGATGTTACCTAGTTATTTCATTACATATTTTTGAGGTTTTAAAATTCCAAAAATATACAGCAGATGGGGACATGAGTTTAAAACTTTATCAATTAATAATTAAATAACCGGATGTTATTTTCTTTTCAATTTTGTTTTAAATTGATGTTATGAAGATATCCCATACTGCAATAGCTTTTAACATCGATTGAAAATAGCTGGTTAAACAATAAGTGGTTTTTGCTTCCGTTACACGTGAAACTATTGTTTGTGAAAGATGCTAAGAATCATTAAATATCCAGGGTATTGGTGCTGTCATCTATTAGAAGGTAACACAATATTTTTTTTGTTTGAGATTTCGAATTTATTCCTCAGACTTTTCAGAATGGAATAGAATAATCGTTAATGCACAATTTTTTTTTGTTTCAGAGTCCCAAAAATACTTACAATTACTTCAGAGGTTGAAACGGGAAATTTAGAATGGTTTACAAATATGTGTTTTTTATTCAGACAGATGGCAGCACCAAAATAGTTCGTATTCACTTTTGCAGATATGCCGAATTTAAAGTCGACAGTTTCTGAATGAAAGTTACTATTAAAAATATTAATGAATTATTCCAATTAATGATCGAATCATATATAAAATAATTATTGTAGTTTATGCTCCTTTTAGGTATGAGGATAAAACAAGAAAGGAACCAATATAGTTCGAATTAGGGACATTTCATGTGAACCGTCACCTAACATTGCGACTCTCTTTCAAGACGTTACCAAAACTATTTCCACTCGTCAGTGATTGATTTGGCATGTCACGTGGCGTGGGCACACAAAACCAATCACAGTCGAGTGAAAATACTTTCGGTAACGTCTTTGAGGAAAAGTGACGTTGTTTGGCGACGGTTCACAAGTCTTTCATGTGTAGCTTGTAGCGGCCTCAGTAACACACAGTCTACCAAAAGGATCCTCAAGGTGGAGATGAGTTACCTCGGCCTATATACTATTATTAACGTTGTGATCTGGAATAGTGCTAGGAACATAGGCGGTTAATCAGCGCCACCTAGCTGTTGATACTATAGTGAGGTTGCGTGAGTGGTAACCGCCACACATATATGTCTAACTTTAGAGGATAAAAGCATAGATTTAGAAAGTAGCAGATATGCCCATCGATTTCGCAATCCCGTACAACGCAATACAAACCGCGTGGTTGTGCTATGAATCCACATTTTGCAGTTTTTACAATGTATCCCGGGATACTGGTTCACAAAAAGTGCTTTTGCTGAAGAGTTACATGCAATAAAAACCGAATTTTTAATATGTTTCTTTTATGAATATATACCTCATGTCAGCCAGAAATTATCAATACATATCCAGCTATAAACTTATGCTAGCAAAACTGGTAAAAAGTTTTAATTAGTTAATATTAAATATATATTTTTTATTAGTGGAATTATCTCATAATGCCATCTGGTGGCGTATGGCCTGCAATGTGCTAGGGCTTGCGAACTGCCTTATGGGATACTGGTTCACAAGTGGCTTCACCTTTCCCCCTAGAGGCAGATCTGCTACTTTCTAAATGTAAGGGTAAAAGGGTAAGTATTACAAAGAAGAAAGAGATCGGAACAACAAGCTTTAGCAAGAGAAATGAGTATAGTTGAGAAAGACATTTTTCCCCCCTTGGACTGACATTTGAGATAATGGAAGGTTTTGATTTCTGGATTGTTTCAAGGTTGTTTGTCGCACCGCTGTCTAAGTCTTATAATTCGTTATAGAGGTCTCTACGTTCAACCATAGCCAGGGCCTGATCTAGGGTAACATTTCGCTGAACTTGTATATTTTAAAGCCTTTTTATTAGGTTTTAAAGTGATACGGGGATACAAAATGATACTATTTGCTGAAGTTTCAGTGGACAACACAATTTAGCATGAAAATCACTAAAATTTAGGAACCTTAAGCCCGGGCTTTATGGAGAATCAGGCCCTGACTTTAGCTGAATTTCTCACCTGCGTTCCTCGCTTTCCTTCTCTTGAGGAAACATGCGACTAGAACGACGTTAAGAAGCAACAGCAGCGCCCCCACAGCGCACACCCCGGCCAATAAGAAGCGGGGAAGACGCTCCCCCTCCCCTTCACCGCCTCCCCCTTCGCTGAGAGCGTCGCGGTTGCTGCCGGTTCCTGGTTTTCGTTCTGCATGAAAGAAAATTATTGAAAGAATTATTATTACGAAAGTATTATTATGAAAGAAATTATGAAATCGGCTTTTAATAATACTCTTTATTGACTTAGATTATACTTATACAATCTTTTTCGACTAAGTTGTTACTCACACACTTTTTATAGACTTAAATTATACTTATACACATTTTTCGACTTAGATGATACTTATACACTTTTCATCAACTTAGATGATTCATATACACTCTTCATCGACCTAGATGATAATTATACACTCTTCATCGACCTAGATGATAATTATACACTCTTCATCTATTTAGATGATATGTATACTGTCTTCACATAGACTTGTAATAAATACATACGAAGTCGCGACACGACAACCCTCAAAAGCCATGATGTTAAAAATTATAATGCCTTTCGATTTAGAGAAATAACTTGAATTCAGGGCTGTCAGGAAAGAGTTTACCTGGTAGTTTTAAGCTTGGACTTAAGCCTGCTTTTTAAAAAATCTTTTAAATAATCTCCAATAAAGTTGTGCCTTTAGAGGTTATTTTTTTAAAGCGCTATTTACTTTTTTTTTAATCTAATTTTTTTTTCGATTAAAAAAACGTAAATAACGTTTTTAAAAAAATAACCTCTAAAAGCACAACTTTATTGGAGTTTTATGAATTTAAAAAAAACCGCATCAAAATATTCCTATAATTTCTTTGGTTTTTTTGGAACAAAAACCATTCCCCCCCCCCCATAGACTTACCATTAGCAAGCCCGGTCGAAGGAGGACGGGGAATGGGGGTGATGAGCAGCCTTAAGTTTTCAGAATTTTAAAAATACACATTCAGAATATGAAAATGAAAGAGTGTCATTCAACTTCAAACTCACTTTCTAAGAAAACATCAATTAACTGTCTATTCAAATCCGATACAGTGCAAAGATGAGCGAAGTCGACCCTCAATACAATAACTTTAATGCTATTCAATCGATTTCAATGAAGAAATAGAACGCGAAAAGAAATTTAAAACGACTTATATTGAATCGTTAAATCTAAAAAAGTGTCAATGACTGGAGGATTTCCCAATGCGCTGTTCTATTTTAACATTTTAGTAAAATTAGAGAGTGTACGGTACATTTCCTGTAGACTTCATTTTGCATTCATTCGTTAGCGGATACATTTCAAAAATACAACATTAAGAAGGCAAAGACAAAACAGAGGACATCTCATTTCGACATCGGGGCCAATTATTTTTCGGAAAAAAGCACTCGAAACACATTTCATTCATTTCATTTTCTATCAGATCCAACTATTTTTAACAACTCAAAATAAGCTTTGAAAAACTGAGATGTCTCTTTTCATTGGATTCGTAATTGAGCGTTTGAATAACAACTAAATATAAAAAGGTCTCAACTCCGTTGGAGAATTCCCCAACACGCTTTATCCTTTCAACAATTTAGTGAAATAAGAGGCTGCAGGGAAATGTTTCTGTGCATTTGACTCCTTTTTACATTTAGCTATGCATTTAAAACTCGAGTCTTCTGCATGAATACGCGTTTGTTAAGGAGTGTTTCTTTTTGCCCAAGGGCGATTAGGAAACGGAACTGCCATGAATGAACACTGAACAACTTATTAGGCATGGGCTTACAAAAGAATAAATATATTAGGCATTTAATGTTACTTTTATATACTAGTATTTTTGGTTAGTGTTGGTATTAACTGTTAGCTTTGTAAATTGATCGTGGTTCAAAATAAAGTCTGTCACCAAAATGCTTCTTGTAACTATAATGCTACGTTAATTAAAAAAATCATGTTATGATTAACTGTAAGAGTTGGATCTCGTTCTCGGAAATTTAACTATAAGTTAATGTTGAAGGCTGTCGATTTCTAGTTATGTACAGACTTTCTCTTTAGAGACATTCATCACAACCACGTAACTTCTCATAATTTTGAACCTGATCTGACGCCCATTTATTCTTCAAAATACCAATAAATTTAACATCCGGTAAGTAATAACTATTGAATTTTCGATGAAAAATATTAAAATTTTGTAGAGTTTAAAATGTAATATAAAATTAAGTGGTGTGTTTGGCGCTTTTTTTAGACACAAGGGGTGGATTTTGTGTGGAAGCAATTCTATATGACAGTTTCTGTTACAAAACTACTCGTTTTATGATTCAAAAACCTGGAAAATGATGTATGAAATTGTTGCTGCTATTCTTGAAGATTTACCAAATGACATAGTAATGAAAGAGTTATTAAATGGGTACTAAAAGAACACTTGAAGCTTATTATTAATATGTACAAGCACTAAATATTAACTTTGGTAAAATTCAACTCATAAAACTTGTTTACACATTTTTAAAATGTCGTTCCATTCATAAAGTATTGATTATACCACCGTAGACACTTGCTACTATTTATTTTCAAGAGCATAAGACATGCATCAAACTGTTTTTTTTTTGTCCTCCAGCCCTTTACAAGATTTGTCAAGAAAAGCATTCTAGGGGTGTTATCAAAGACAGGGAACAAACACAAACAAACTAGCTATAAAAAGGTTCCCCATAATAACTTCCATTCATGTCCTTTGGCGATGATTTTAGTGAAATCAAACTTGAATAGTCGAGTTAATTAAAGTGGTTATTCATTTCAGTGAATGTGGAATTTGGATGAAAGGGTTATCTTTATATACACATACATGCATTTGGTTTAAAGAAAAATATCAGAATGCTAAAAAGATGCTAAAATGTGTTTTATCTGTATAATATTAATATATACTTCACTTGCGTAGTTCAAACTGAATAATGTGGCTTTGAAATATTGGATCTATATAATTATTTAATTTATGATTGGATTTATAATTATATAATTTATAATTGGATTTATAATTATATAATGTATAATTGGATTTATAATTATGTAATTTATAATTGGATTTATAATTATATAATTTATGATTGGATTTATAATTATATAATTTATAATTGGATTTATAATTATATAATGTATAATTGGATTTATAATTATGTAATTTATAATTGGATTTATAATTATATAATTTATAATTGGATTTATAATTATGTAATTCATAATTGGATTTATAATTATATAATTTATAATGATTTGAAAAAGAAGTT
Source organism: Hylyphantes graminicola (assembly GCA_023701765.1). Taxonomy (NCBI): domain Eukaryota; kingdom Metazoa; phylum Arthropoda; class Arachnida; order Araneae; family Linyphiidae; genus Hylyphantes; species Hylyphantes graminicola. The sequence goes on from CM043118.1 coordinate 34,734,407, forward strand.
AATATATCACTGGACTTCTCACATAGATATTTTAAGCAAATCATTAGATTTAAAAAACAAACTTTCTAAATAAAAAATAACTTTGTTAAACATGTTTGAAGCAGAAATCCTTTTTTTTTTTATTATCAATGAATCTTAGTGTGTTTGTGTGAAAGCAAATGTTTTTTTAATTGTGAGTAAATTATGACTAGAAATCGTCCACCAGTATACATTTCCATGCACTCAGTAAACTTTCGTTTTGGAAGAAAACTTGAATTAATACTTAACCGCGCAGTTGCATTATTATAATCTCACCGCTTTTGCATGTTTTAAAGTACATGTTGTGTAAAATTTTAAAATTTTGTTAAAACGTTGCTTCAAAAACAATTTGAAATATATTTAAAAAATAATTGGCATGTTTTTAAAAGAGAACTTCAGGGGAAAACGAATTTTGTTTATAATTTTACAAAGAAATTAACATATTTTATATAACTGTGTAGTTATTATCGCATGCATACGTTATATCATTCTTTAAAAATAACAACACTATTTTAGGTTGCTAAAACAGGAATTAAAAGCTTTAGGAACTTTCTAGTACATAATGTATAGTACAAAACAGTGTGTAATACAGCATGATACAGTAACCCCTCGCCATATCGCGCCTCGGTAAATCGCGCATACGGGTATATCGCGCTTTGTATCATGTCTCCCAACTTTTCCCATTTTTTCAGTGAGTACTTTCTTTAAAATCGATTATAATATTGTTGAGATGCAGCTAATAAACTTTCGTTCGTTTATATTTGCCGAAAAACAGGTTTTACAATCAAAATCAAGGCCGCTAACTTTAGATGAATTTTCACTAGAAAATGAGTGAAATACATATAGTATGTATTACCTGTGCAATAATGTGCAATGTTTGTAGTTATTAATAAGTTCTAAATTGTTCTTTCTTTTCTGTCTAAATTGTTGTTCCTTTTTTAGAGTAATTATATCATTAAAAATGATTTAGTTTTATATATCAATTACATACTGTGCTTTAGTTTAAAAAATTCGTTTTGAGCATAAACACACTAAAAGTATAGCATTTAACAAGTCGCTCGTTATATCGCGCATTCGGTTATATAGCGGTTTTTTACTTGTCTCCCGGGAAGCGCGATATAACTAGGGGTTGTTGTATAATTAAATGCAATAAATCATACCATACACGCCCTAATATATTTGTTATTACAGTTATTAAATTGTTATTTTTAGAAAATGTTGATTTAAATAACTTCACTAATGCATAGAGAAACACAGCCCGTATTTATCATCGATAAAAGTAACAAGAAAAAACGCATAGCAATATTTATCCAGCTCTTCTAACGAACCATCACGGCCTCTTTCCTATACGAAGATTTGCCTGGGGCAACAACATTCCTAAGACAGTATGAAGCCCAAAACCGAATTAAGGAATGTCTAGGACACTCTATATGTAACAGTCAGAGTTACAGGGGTACAAGTCCAAAAATACAGATTCTCGGGATATTGGGATGTACTAGAGTCCCTGATACTAGCACTACTTAAATGGATTCGAGTCTTGACAGTCTTGGTGGCATAGCTATAGCGTTTTCTAAGGTTAGTAGCTTGATAACCACATGGCGGATCTCTATCAGCCTATAGATTAATAAATTTGAGAAAAGTGGCCACGGAAAATGAAAAGAAGTGACCCAAATGCATTGCAATAAAGCCTGACCGTAACAACACTATGTGTCGTATAGGTCAATACGAGTTATATATCCATTGCTTGACAGATTTAAATCTTTCAGTCCCAATGACAATTTGGCACCAACATTTCAGAAATTTTTTCCTGATCGTCTATAGCCATTTATGATATCAAAAAAGCACATCATTGCCGCCCTGGTGGCTCAATCGTTAGGATGCTGGCCTTTGGAGCTAATGGGGTCGGGTTCGAATCCCAGTCAGGCATGGATGATTGTGACCATCAATAAATGTTGTTATTTGTCTATGTGTTATTCCTTTCTTTGTGACAGTAAAAATTCTTTCTGTGTCTGTCCCACTTGACGAAAGCTTATAAGCGGTTCTCTGAACAAGCACTCAAGCTGGAATATATATGTATCATACCATACCAGCACATCATTCGATTTTTCAACTTTCTTCTATTAGAAAATATTTTTTATTAACCCTAATCTCTGTCATCCCTATTATTTTCTTTAATTATGATCGGTAACATGAAGACGCCAAATGGCATCTCTGGGACTGAAAGGGTTAAAGCTATATGTTAGTAGGCTTTTGTTCTTATATTAAACCATATTTAATTAGTTTAGTATTCCTCTACTACGCAATTTTTGTACTAAAAATTTCATTTTTAAATGAGTATTCCGACCGAAATACAGATAATTTCAATAGTAGTTCTAACGAAAAAGTCATCTTAACCCTTTAACCTCACAAGCTAGGAGAATTTCTCATCCCCGAAATACGAGTTTTTCTAGGCAGGAAAAAAGCAAAATGGAATCGCCCTGTATCAAAAAATACCGAAGTGATTATTTCGGCCGTTAGTCATCCTTTGGAATCGGACCTTTTTGACTTTGTGAATAAATAACATTCTAAGTTGATTGCATGAAACAACATTTTCATAAGGGGAGGTCTTCATATTAAAAATGTTAACAACTTTGAAATTTCCTATAGTAACACCCATATTTGATTATTTAGAAATGTTAAGCATCCTCGAAAACTCCTAAATCTTAGTTTTTGTTACATTTGGATGAATATTTAACGAGTTATTCCATCGAATCACTTGATGTCCTACGGGGGACCATCTCAAGGTTGTTGGTTTAATGATGTTTATCTTCCTTTCCAAAGCCGTATTTGCTTATCAAGCTCATATGTAATCTTTTACACTGTCCCCTGAAGCGCAATTAAAAAGTATTTTGTGATTTACTCAGCAAATTATGTATAAAAGTAATTAAAAATTTGGGTTTCGCTTAAACTTTCTGTCTTAAATATATTTCTGTAAAAATTTTGAGGGGTTTCTATTCATAATTTTTTTAAAAATTAAAATAATAATTATTTTAAAATATAAAAATTGTTTTAAATACCCCAATATTGAATGCATTTTGTTTGGGTTGTTATAATTTCTTTTCAGTAAAAAATTCGTTTCATTATCTTAATTATTTATAGATTGGGATAGTTTTTTATGTGCAACTCATTTAACATTATGGCACCTAAACTTTGCACGTCTCTAACTCCCCTAATAATGCTTAAAAACTAACAAAATTTGGCATTTCGTATTGACATAGGTCATAGATTAGAAATATGGACTCAAAAAGGGGTGTTGCCATTGGAAATTTTAAAGTTAGTAACATTTTTAATATGGAGACGGCCCCTTATGCAAATTTTGTGTCATGCAATTAACTCAGAATGTTATTTTTATACAAAGTCAAAGAGGTCCGATTATATAGGATGACTAACAACCGAAATGATCACTAGCGGATACTTTTTTTTCCACAGCACGCTTAATTTTTAACATACCCAACACCCCTATTTGTTAAACGAAACGGCCGAAACCGGCCTTCCCGATGTTTGCTGGTAGAGCCGTCCTGGGCCGGTTTCGAGGTTAAAGGGTTAAAGAGCAATTTTATTGAAATCATACGATAGAATCCGATTGTACAAGAAGCAGTTAATTTTTGTTTGTTTTGTAAATTAAAATATATCTACTCAAAAATTAAGATGTTAGACTTGCCCAGAAGGCAAATTAACTTCATTTATATGACCCCCATGCAAAATTTGGAAAGTATCTTGCTAAGTCTTCGGCAGAGAGATGTACCTGTCTGGTTCTGGCATTCTTTTATGATATTGATGTTGAATAGAGCTTTTTTCGCGATTTCTAGAAAGTGCTGCTATATTTTCGTAGAGAATTACTACCAATGTTCAATATTTCTCAATTGTTATGAGAATTTATTATTATTATTATTTATTGGAGTTAAAATTAAAAGCTTCGTTTGTTAGAATGAACTGGTGCCTTTGATTTAATTTTCGGAAGGGATTTTCATGTTGATATGCGCATATATATATATATTTTTAAATTGAGTATATTTAGTAAGTTATATTAAAATCTTTTAATTTATATCCCGAATAAACTTTTGCTTTATGAATCAAATTACTTTAACACGTTTATGTTACACATTACAGATTACACATATAGGAACTAACACATATTTCAAAATTTGAAATAAAAAAAAAATTTTAGTCGTGCTCAAAACTTAACCTCGGCTACATTGATGCTGATAAATGTTAAACAATACTAAACAACTTCATCTTAATCAGATTTCGATTAATCCTTTTACACAAGCCAGCGTTGGTTGCTTATTCTAAAATGTCATCGTCAACTTATCACGATTTCAATTTTTAAAGCTCTATTTCCATATTATCTCTCCATTTAGAATTAAAAACAACGAACTTTACTAAAAAAAAACTCGTAAACATTACTGCCGTGGGCAGGTAAACTGCAGTAACTTCATTATGACTTGGGCCATTGTTGCAAGCACTCAATTGCTTTAACAAATAAGAAAACATACTGAAATATATTTTATTTCAGATTAAAAATGGTACATCTCATTGTTGCGATCACTGCGGTTTACCTGGCCACAGAAGATTACTATAATGTAGATTGATGGAATGTGAATGTACCTACAAAATCAGTAATTAAAATACCGCTTTTTTTTAAACTTTGGCATAAGTGAGAAAACCGGAAGCATTATAATATTTTAATATTTGTGACATTTTCTATTTTCATTAAATTAGATCATCTCTATTTATTTGAATATGAAATAATCTGTAGATTTATTCCAAATAATATTTTTCAAACTTAAAATATTTAGGTAATGCAATCATGAATAAATTAATGAAAATATAGTATTTGAAATGATTGATTACAAGTCGTGGATTGGCTATACAAAATTTCAAGCAAGTAAATGCCTGTGATTATGCTTAATTTATTCTTATCATTTGCCAATTTTGGAAAATGATTCTAAGTTTACTTAAAAAAAAAGAAACACAATAATCACTTAAGTTTTTCTCTTTCATTCTAATTTTGCATGTATCGGAATCGTAATTTCGAGGAAGTAACTTCAAACGTTTAAAAGAAAGCAATGTTTTTTTCGACAATTTAATGAAACTCGATATATTAATTTCGAAAGATATTTATTTTCAAAGCTCTTCTAAAATTATTTTCATTGCCAATCAATTTCTTCGCAAACTGTTGAAAACTATAATTTATTTTTAAGTAAGCAGGTTTCTTTGAAAAAGTTGGCATTGTGTGTTTAGTTTAAAAAAAAGAAATAACTTCTATAATATTCATTGCCATAGGCTTAAGTTTAAATGAATTTTAAGATAGAAAGTGAAATATAGAATGAAGCGAGCATAAAAAACTCAAATTTCAAGTTTTTACCATTTACGATGATAACAATGCGAAAATAAGTAAGCACTTCGTCGAATTCCAATTATTTCTGTATATAAAAAATTCATAATTCATATATATTACTTCTGACTTTGTTCGAAACATAAAAAACACATTTTGACAGGGAAAAATATAAAAACTTAAATGATATTTTCAATTTATGTATTATAATGATTGCAAATAAGGGACATAAAATGCGAGGAAAATAACTTTTATGACCGATTCGGTTATAACTTCAATTTTCGACATTGGATCGAGGACTGATTAAAATTTCGATGGGGATAAACGCCACCGGGTTAAGAAGAGGACGGCTGTGCTGTCCGACAAAAACCAATACAAAAATCGGTTTGCCACGTGAGACCATTTATCGCTTTGTAGTAAGCCCAAAACAAACGCTCTGGCGAGCTATTTGGCACTATTCAACGCTGGAGTGTTGCATGGCCTCTTAAGACCCGAGCAAAATCCTACAAGCATATTCTTAATATAAACATACTTTTCATACAAATATATGCTAAAAAACATGTTTTTCAAATAAGTTTAAAAAATATATATTTAATAGTTACTTTGAGACACGCCTATAGCGCTAAAAATAAAAAAAAATTACTATAAATGCAAAACAAAGGGCCGTTTCACTAATTTGTAGCTTACATTCAATTTTAACAACGTTCTTAATGCAAAATGCTTTTAAAACTAACAACTGAAACAACTTTTTGAAAAGTTTGAAAAAAAATTTAATATTTTTTTAAGAACTCTAATATCGTATTGACCCTCGTTCAACTTCATTTCATATAGAAATAATTGACTGCTACAGAATACAACTGCGCAAACAGTCATTTTTGATTTTTAATTAACACTTTTTAATTAATAAAATGTTGAGTTTCAGCATGAACTAACATTGAGTGTGAGGTTTTTTTGGGCTTACTGGAAATTTCTTGACGACTTTTCCGACGGCTTCACATTGTTTCTCGCCAAGCATACAAATATTATTCGTTAACTCTATGATTTACGCGGGGTTTTATGATGACGGATAAATATAATTTTCGGCATAGGAAATAAGCAATCTCGTTTTTTCCAGAAAGTTGATAGAAATATTATCTTAATTTTTTTTTGTAAATATAAGGACAAAATATTATTTTTTATCTTCAGGTAATTTGATGTTTGAATGATTTCAAAATAGGTTTTGGTTGTTTTTTTTAGAGGGGAAGGGGGGGGGGGTGGCAATAAGCAAATTTTCAAAACCGTATGTTGTAAATTAGTTGAATATCAAAATAAAAATTAAAAATTTTGTTGTATTCAAATGTGTGTAATTTCGCTTATGGACTTAAAATTGAAAATGTCAAAAATTATTTTTTTTACTTTAATATATTAATATAAGATTTAAAAAAAAATAACTGGTTTTGCCTATAAAAGTTAAGTATCTAGCAATTTTTCCTTAGTAATATAATTTTATCTTGGCATAAATCAAATGGCAGATATCTCTCACGTTATTATTGGCTGCCATAAATGGAAAATCTTCTGATGACGTGCAAATTTGAAAGAGAGAGAAAATAACCTCCATTAAGTCATAAAATGTTTCGAATACTTTTATACAATTTTAACAGAGATACAATATCATATCTGATACACAAGATGAAATGGTTGATATACCACAGAAAGCTTAAAAATTGAAATGTGTAATGTATATTTAATCGATAGTTTGTGAAGAGTAATTGTTTTAGAATTATCTTTTTGTTTTAGATACGTAAAATCAACTGATCATTATCCTCAAATTCGAATCGTGTCCACAAATATGCAATCAGTGTCACACCTCTTAGTTTTTATTTTCATTATTTTTTCTAATAATTTTATTATATGAATTTTATTTGTTCTTTAATATTTTACTCCATATTAGTATAAATTATAATAAAAATTATTGTTATTATTATTCATTATTATTACCGTTAGTATTATTATGTTATGATTTTTTTTATTATTTATGTATTGTTATGATTTTTAATATTCTCATTGTTTATGTAATTATTTTATTATTATTATTATTATTCGGATTTTTCTTATTCGTATTATTACTGTGATTATAATTATTTGTAGTAGTCTTTTTAATATAATTTCTATTATTTTCAAACGTTATTAACTATTTTCAATTATTTTACAACATTGATATGTTAACAATTTTCTATTATTTTCTAACATTCCCAAAAAGTAGACATCGAACGACTCACTCTGCGTGATGGCCCTCGTGTTTTCCTTGCTGTACAGGCTCTCCCCCAGCATGTTCCTCGCGGACAAGGCGAACGAGTACTCGGTCTCGGGCTCGAGCCCCGCCACCGCGAACACCGTCGAGTTGGTCGGGAAGACGTCGGTGTAGCGGGGCCCCGGCTGGCCCGACGTCGCGTGGTGCCGGACGCGGAACTGCTGCGGCAGCCCGCTGCTGTAGCCCGGGGTCCAGCTGAGGACGATGCTGTCCGAAGAAGTGTTGACGATGCGGATGTTGTAAGGGGGATCCGGGGGACCTGTTTGGATGGGAAGATATATGTGCACTTAATATATAACAATAAAAGAAAGAGTCTGTCTATGTGTATGTCTGTGGATCGCCAAAGACCCTTCTTAGACTGCTCTAAAAAAATTCGAAATTTTAATATAGATTCCTTTTAATACCTACGTGTGCACCTGAGGCTTAGTTTTTTCATATTTGATTGTGATTTTTAATTAATATAATTAGTTTTTAAAAAAAACGTCATCCACGTGGGATTGCGGGACCACAACAGGGTTTGAAAGTACATGGACCGGGACGAAACGGGGGCTTGACGCCATCCTCTATTAGTTTGATTGATTGAGTTTGGTTGAGATATGCGCTCGCCCTAAGGCTGCTTCATCCTCTATTGGTGTTTGCCTTTTTAAGTGCGCATGCGCCAACACGAATTTAATTTTGTTTTTTTAATGCATTTTTACAAGTAAGCATGCCTCTAAAAGGAAGCAATGCGAAGTTAACGGGTTCCCAGTAAGGCGGGACCATACTGCTAGTGTTATGATAAAAGGTTGAAGGATTAAGAAGCCAGGATGGCGGTATTTGCTGGAGGAAATGGCCCCCAGCACTGCGCTAGCGAAGGACTACGAAAAGGTGATTGTTGGCACCCCTACCGAAAGGCACACAAGTTCCTAGTTGAAAGGCAAAAGTTTGGCGCTAGAGATTAGAGGGCTCTGTCCTTTTAATGACGTTCGAGATTCACCATCGTATACTGATAATACAGGTCTGATTACTAGGTAACCAATATAAAACAAATAGCGTTGCCATCTCAGTTAAAATTTTTGTACTAACATATCGTTAATTGTTAGTATTTTCATCGGAATGTGTACGAAATGTTATCGGACGATGAGATTTCAATTACTACTCATCGGATCCTTATAGATTTCTTCTTGACATAAGATCGGAATTTTCGTCGGTAAAACTCATTGTTGGCTCTTCGCTCGAGCGGACATAACCGATCAATTATCGACATAACTGTCAATTCTCATCGGCGAAATATGAAAAATCGTTTATCGGTCGATGAAAAATTGCTACTGGAGACTGAAACACTTTGGCCAGGAGACCCGTGGATCCGCGGGCTCATTCCCCTTTAAGTTGAAACATCAACCTACCGCAATAACTCACCTCTCCTCCTGAGCCTGACTTTCACATGGTCATGCCCCAGCTCATTCCTCGCCACACACGTGTACATCCCGAAATCCCCCGGCTGCAGATGTTTCACGAACAGCACACTCTCCCACGTGACTGCATCCAGCTGGGCAGCCTGACTGGCGTATTTGCTGGACGATGTGGCGCCCAGCACGGCGCCAGTGAAGGACCACGCGAAGGTGATTGCTGGAGCGCCTTCGGCGAGGCACACTAGGCGGGCGCCTTCACCTTCGGCGCCGGCGACGTCTGAGAATCCGTGGGGTAGGCGGACTTCGGGCTTGACTGGAAAAGGAAGAAAGGAGGGTTATTAAAAAGCAGATCACATAAGGCGCGTTTACAAGAGCCATCGAATCTATACACTCTTAAAACAAAATAGTGAAATCCACTCCAGTAGGAGAAGTGCATTTTCAACACTGGAAAAGAGTGAATATTAACTCAGACTGAGTTAAAATCACTCGTTTTGAGTGATCCTGTCGGAGTTTTAACTAAACCAAAGAGTGAAATATACTCCAATCAATACGATAAGTGCATTTTCGACACTGAAAAGAGTGAAAATTAAATCGGACTGAGTTAAATTCACTCGTTTGTTTTAAGAGTGTAGTTTGAAGAGCGAACTCAGCAATTTTTCCCTCTTGGGGATTTTCTCCCAGACAGAACCGCAGTTACAGGGTTCATTGGGGGTTTCGCAAACCCTCCAACGAAAGAGGGTTTGATATTTCATACCATGGATTCGGCCACCGACCAACATTTGGGTTAAAAAAACCTGCTCGATATCATGGGGAATTTGGCATTCCATGGATTCGATGGCTCATGTAAATGCGCCTATAGACGCTCATTTAATTAACCCTCCACCAACCCTTTACGACGCAACACGGTCTTCGACTTTTTATCGCAATTTCCACTTCGCGAAGTTGGACATGGGGTTGCCAGTGCTAAATGAACGGTTGCTCGCGCATTTTCTCTTCTTGGACAGTCATAAATAGAACTTCATCCCTCTTGTTTGTCGCTTATTTATATTTAGATCGGTTGTTGATATACGAGAATCAATTTTTTTTTTCATTAACGCTTTCCACTTTAAATCGAGCTTTTATTCATAATCAGAAGGAAGTTAAATCCACTCATATCTTTAAAAGAAGAGATAATTGTATGAAGCCACTTTTGAAGCTTTTTTAGTGTATTTCCAAAGAAACAACTTAAGCTTTCTATAATAGTAGCCATTGGACTAACATAGAGAAAGAGAGAAAGTGAAGGAGAGTTCCCTGTTGTCCAATTTTTAAATTGCACAATTTTGCATGCCCTGACATTAATTTTTATAAAATTTTTGATTTTTCCGCAATTTCATTGTCACTCCATCTTTGTATATTACTTATTCAGTGCCGCCTCAGTGGCGCGATCGTTAGGATGCTAGCCTTTGGAGCTGTTGGGGTGGGGTTCGAATCGCTGTCTGGCATGGATGTTTGTGACGGCAATAAATGTTGTTATGTGTTTGTGTTGTCCTTTCTTTGTGTGTCTCCTGTGCTTGTGCAAACTCTTTCTGTGACTGTCCCATTTGACGAAAGCTTATAAGCGGTTCTCTGAACAAGCACACAAGCTGGAATATATATGTAAATACCATACCATACTTATTCAGAAGTACTGAACATATCAACTAAAAACCAATTTTTGAATTAACTCTTTCGATTTTAATTCAAAATTTAATGCACAATAGATTGAAGTTAAACCCACCCATATCTCTCAAAAGAGGATACGATTGTGTGAAGCCACTTTTGAGGCTTTTTTTAAACAGCATTTCCGAAGTAACAACTTAAGCTCTCTATAAGAGTGCTTTCGCCTCTGGATCAACACACTAGGGTTGAATTAAAGGAAGAAGAATGAGAGACAATCGTTGAGTGTTTGTTTGTTCCCCTATACAGTCAGAAGAATGCCCTTTCCAATGTAATGAAATCGAATTGCCCACATCCCGAAGGCTTACACACAGATCCCACCATCAATTGTACCAGAGTTACAAGATACCAATTTGTGCTGGTACGTAAAGAGTCAAGACATCCAGAAATTTTGGTGAGTTGGTGAACACTCCATCGTAATATTTTCATAATTTCCTTCCATTATCCATATATTCCACCCAGGTAAACTCTATAACATGGACCTATTTTGTTATTAACCCTCTAATGTATAATTTTTATTGTCATCCCAAAAAAATATATATGTATCTTAAATACTCACACATTATGGGAAAAATACAAAAAAAAATTTAACTGCATTGGAATTTAAATAATTTCAATTTTTCAATTTTTTTCCATATGACAAAAACCAACTGCAAAATTCCAATTTTGATAATAATTACTAGAAAACTACTAAAAGTATTTCAAAATAACCCTTTTTAACTATAATTAATTTTTCAAAACAATTTATTAGTATTTAGTACTAATATTATTATTCTTTGAATACTGCCAAAAACGTAATTTCACAAAAGTTAATAACCTCACTCTTTAATTTTAAATACACTTTTACTACGGCCATCTATGATTATTATTAGTAACTAAAACTTTAAAATGAAATGTAATAACACAGATTTGTCTAGGAAGAGCTCTAATTTAATAGAATAAAGTGGATTATGTTACTTGCTACCAAACGGTAACAGTATGCATTAGAGGGTTAATCAAATAATTTCAATTCATAGTAGTTTTTCTTATTATTTGAAGTTTTTGAGTTTTTACAAGAATGCTCAAAGGCATTTTCGTAGGTCCATCAGTTTACCTGTATACGGTAGCAATGGTTAATGCGGCATTATAACGATGACAGAATTTCTTCTATTTAAACTGATAATTTGTGCATCGTTAAATGGACTAGCTAAATGGACTAAATGGACTGAAAACATTCATAAAAAATAAATATTCATTGAAAATTATGGCCAAAAGAACATTGAACACACAAATTTAATGTAGTAAATGCGTTTGCAAAGATAGAAAAAAAAGTGTCTTTTTCAATCTAAGAGTGGAATTTCCATTTAAGTCTATTGGAGACAGAACAAAAGTGAAAAGAATTTGTCTGGTAATTCCAATAGCGTCGAGGGAGTTCGGCTTTCAATTGTTTTACTTCGATTGTGTGACGTCATTTCGAAGGATGGAACAGACATCAATGTAATGAAGAGAAGTCGGGGAAATGCTCAAAGTATTCGCTAGTTCACTTGAGACAAGTGTGATTAAAATGGCTCACATTTTTTCTATCAAAGAAAAAATATTTTTTATTCGATTTTATTTTGTGAAAGTAAAGTATGCTTAACAAGCTTAAGACAAAAACCACGTTTAACATAAGAACAATACTTTACGTAACATTCTATTCTATATAAAACTTCAAAATCCTAATTTTGTTTTCAATTTTAATAATACTGAATGAAAGAATCTACTCAGAAATTTGTTGACATGTTTTGTAAAAGTTTGAGGATTTGGAAAAAAGATGACAGATTTCTTTGAAAACAAAAAAACGTATCATTTCTTATACGTTATTAATTGAAATTATGAAAGCATAATGAATTTATGTAACAACTTTTAACAGACAAATTTGTTTAAAAATGCAAGTAGAGTTAATGTTTCTTGTTAACTAGCATCGTTTTCCCAAAAAATTTCTTTTATGAAAATCACATTTAAGTTTACAGTATGACTTATGACTTTCTTGGTGGTGGGGGGGGGGGGGGGGCAAGATCGCCAAGCACTGCGACTTTAAGTCTATTGTACTGAGCCCCAGAAATGACACAAGCACAAGAGACACGCAATGAAAGAGACGAAACAAACACATAGACAAATAACAACATTTATTGACGGTCACAAACATCCATGCCTAACTGGGATTCGAACCCGACCCCAGCAGCTCCAAAGGCCAGAATCCTAACGAATGTGCCACCAGGGCGGCAAGTTTACAGTAAGTATATTCTTTAAAGTAAAAAGAAAACTTTTATTTTTTAAAGTTAAATAAAAAATATTTTCTGGATATTTTGGCTTCAAAATACAACGTTTAAATCTATCGAAAAACTTTAGAAAAACAATTTTAACTGCCATTCCACATTTTTTTGTTTGTTTTTTTTCTATCAAAATATTGTATGATTTTATGTTTTATGTTTATATGTTTTAAAAATAAATCAATGCTTTTATTTTATTTCGGTGCCTTGTAGGACGTATTTTATGTTAAATTATTGTTTTATTTATTATAATTGCAAATTAATTAGGAAATGACAATAGAAAAAATCTAAACCCTAATTTGATGTTTTTAATTTTTTAAAATTAGAATTATTTTTTTCAAATAATCATTAATAATTAATAATTGTTATAATATAAATAATAATTGATTATTCTTTCACTAGTTTACATTAAAGACTCTTTAGTAATTATTCTTGAAACCTATTTAATTTTTCTTAAACTAGTTATTGAAATATTATGCATTTTTAAATAAAAATCGATAATAGTATTAGTATTTTAATTTTCGAATAAATTGAGCAGGACAAATAATTGAAATTAGATTACACTCATTTATGTTCCAATTCAAATCTTAGCTTAAAAACGATAACTAATTACGCTAATTAATCCTACAATTTTGTTAAGGTTTATAAGGAGGAAAACAACGTTTGCGTCACAATATATTTATCAAATTAACAGGTTAATTAAAATATAAATAGTTTCCTTTAAAGTTAAATTAAGAATTAATTAATTTAATTCTTAGAGTAAACTCGTAGTGATATATTTCATATTATATGCCAATTGTTATAAAATTGCTTCAACGCTTGCTTCTTAAATTGCTTGATTCATTTGGCTGTACGTATTTTAGTATATATATATATCACTACAAAAATAGTTGTTTGAATCATAAAGTTTAAATTCGAATCATACCTATGTAGAATATTTTTTGCCAATCACACTAGAAAGGAAAGCATGTAAAAGTTTATAAAAAAAATCACATTTGTATCAGACCGTCATTGGTTGAAAAGGTCAAGAAGATTAAAAATCCATGGTTTATTAAGTAAATCAAGTAAATAGCACAGTAAAAGCTAGGAGTATTTTTTAAAATTGTGGTACACATAGTAATGTGCAATAGTATTTTTATTTTTTATATGATTTTCTTAAGAGGACACGGTACCCAAATACAGACATTGGTCGAAATATATATATATTTCAGTTTTCACTTCTTATTATTCACAATATCTTTCTGAACATTTGCTGAAAGTTTCGTAATGATATCTTCTGTAGAGAGAAAGTTATTAAATATTTTCTGGAGTCATTCCTATAAGTTTGAATGCGTATCTTGTCTGTTCTTTCAATCTCTTTTTTTCTCTGTTTCGAGTTTTTCTATTCTTGTGTTTAATAAATCCCAAAGGATTTTTTTTTGCTAATTAAGTTAGAATTTTGAAATTTTCAACCTGTGTTCTTGTATATATGGTGCACAAAACCGCGCATGAAATAAAGTCTACTATGTATAGTTGTTTTTTTTAAAAAAAATTGTCAAATATTTGTAATTTTTTCGTAATTTTCGGTATAAATGCACGTTACTTTTTAACTGTAGCTCACATTTTAAAATCCATGCACTTTTAGTTAACAAATAGTTTTAAAACTATAAAATTTTGGTGGAGTTATTCTCAAAGTTGAAAGAGGAGTAGGGGTTAAACACTGTTCAAAATGTTGACTTTATTTTTAAATAAATGAAAAACTACTTGTAAGTAGTTGTTTTCATTGCTAGAAAATAATTATTTATACTAAAATTTTTTTAGAACCATTATAATTTATAAGTTTATGTTATTATTTCTAGAAATAATGTTTTGGGTGTCCCCTTAATACACGCAGACAAAAAGTATGCGGCAGTAACGTAATTGTAGCGTGAACGCCCCTTTAGAAGTTGTTTTGTTATGCAGGTATACTTACCGCGGGGAAGCAAACATTCAAACCTACACTCTTAAAACAAACACTCCTAATTTAACTCAGTCTGAGTGGATTTCACTCCTCCAGACTGGAAAATGCACTTCTCCTTTTGGAGTGGATCCTTTGTGTGTTAAACCTCCGACAGGATCACTCCAAACGAGTGATTTTAACTCAGTCTGAGTAAATATGCATGCCTTTACGGTGTCGAAAATGCACTTCTCCAACTGGAGTGAATTTCACTCTGTTGTCTTAAGAGTGTATATTTAGTAAGCTGAAAGGTGGAATGAAAACAAACACTGTGTGTTTAAACCGAAAACTAAAGCTAATTTGTTCGGGAATTTACATTGTTGCAATGTTTTTAATTAGTTTGCATAGCACAAGCCACACATTTGGAATTTTAATATATTTAAAATTACTGTTGAAAGCAAAAAAAAACCTGCATTACTGCTCATTGTTATTTCTGTGGTTTTATAAAATAATTTTGAGCAATTCAATGAAAAAATATAATATAGTTTTTGAAAAAATGTGCCTTCTATAATATTTTATTTAATTACCCCCCTCCCCCCCAAAAAAAAACAAGGCAAAAGGCTTACTTGCGATCTTACTTCACTCCTTGCCAACCTAAGTTGGGTAAATAGGAATAGGCTATGGAGAAGATACTTCCGCGGATGTAAAGAGTTCCATAAACTATTTGTGAATCCATCCAGAAAGTATGTTTAAAACATTAATTTCGTTTAAGGTCTAACAGATTTGAATATTATTTGAGAAAATTTCGCAATTTTATCAGAATGAAAAGTGTATTTTGGTTAAATTGTATTCAGATCATTTTGGATGTAAATATTACCTTACAAGAGTTTCCAACTGACGGACCAATCGAGCTTTTCCCTCTGCCCTTTTACTCTTTGTTTTTACCCAAGTTAGGTTGACACGGAGGTTAGCTATTTTCATTCAAGTAGCGACAATATTAAAACGCTGCTGTGGTGACGATGTACATCAGTAAATTTTCTTCACTTGAAATTCACATATAATTGCCATTTACAAATATTGGAAACCGCAGTTAAAACCGTAAGGACGTTTTTTTTACCACCGCTTGTGGAACATCATTTGACTTAACATTGCCGCTGCAATCCTTCGCCACCGTAAGTGCGTTTTTCTTGCAATCGCTTGTGGAACATACAAATGACTTAATATTGTCGCTTTAATTATCATCAGTCGGGGGGGGGGGACGGGGGGGGGGGGGGGGGGAATTTTTGAATTTTGAACCACTATACATGTGAAACGGACCACTCCTTGCCAACCTGAGTTGGGTAAATAGAAATATGCTAAGGAGAAGATCCTTCTGCGGATGTAAAGAGTTCCATAAATTATTTGTGAATTCATCCAGAAAACATGTTTAAAACATTAATTTCGTTTAAGGTCTAACATATTTGAATATTATTTGAGAAAATTTGGCAATTTTATCAGAATGAAAAGTGTATTTTGGTTAATTGTATTCAGATCATTTTGTATGTAAGAGTTTCCAACTAACGGACCAATCGCTGCTTTTCCCTCTCCCCTTTACTCTTTGTTTCTACCCAAGTTAGGATGGCACGGAGTGTAAATGTATCCAAGTAAACACTCATATGCCTGTTACTACTTTGTCTAACGAACCCATGCCGCGCACTAGCAGTAACATCGTTGCAATTTTCCGTTCTCGTAAACTAGCATAAGAAACCAATGGGTCCCATGGGTAAAATAAGAAACCTTTATGGCTAATTATCTGAAGAAATTCAATTGAAAAGGTCTTACACCACACTGGGTAGAAATATATTTAGTGTCTTCAATGTACTTTCTTTTATAAGGAGATATATTTTGCGTTTCAGTTACGTTTATTCTAGAAAAGGAATCGGTGTTTTAGAAGAAAATTACCAATGTTAAATTTTGTCAAGTATTTTGTTTTGGTAGTATAGTCTTGACGAGCTACCTAATACCGCTGTTACACTACCTTGAGCACTAATTTGAGCAGCTATTTGAGTCTGACCTTAGTTTTGCCAAGGATTTTTACCAAGTTTTTTTTTTCTGTGAAGTTGGCGAGAAATCGACGAGTGATTCTATATCGCGCTCGATTTTATTCATATTTTTCCCCATGTAGTATCGCCTAAAAAAAAGAGAACACCAGCCAACATGGCTGCTCTTTACCTTATGGTAACCCTTTCCTTTGAAATCGCCCCCCCCCCCCAAAGAAAACCCAAGCTAGATCTGTTCGTGGCCTTGAGCGCCAGCTTGGTTTTTCGCAGTAACGTTGCCTTTAGTCACTGACTTGGTCGCTGACTTGGTTAGCGTCCAAAAGTTAGCGTTCAAGGTAGTGTAACCGTGGTATAACTTTTTTTCTTTACCCGCAGGACGAGTTAGTGCCTATTTGGCGTCCTCTATTTCAATATTTTTTAGCCGTGCGTTCACCAGACTAAATATCCTGGCAAACACGAGATGACTTATCGGCCAATGTTGTCACTTTTTCTTAAGAATAAAAGTAGGGTCAATATCTAAAGAATTTTTTTGCATATAGTATAGACATATCTATACATATACATATCTATGGCTATTTATATTAATAATACCTATACATCATATACATATCTATTTCTATATAGATTAACCAATGAATGAGGCTATTATAGCCCCCCGTGGCCAACCAAATGGAACACCAAAGTGAAGACCGATTAGACTGAATTGCTACAAATAGCTTCATAAACCCAGCGTTGCACGAGAATACCTTTAATAATGAAGATTAGAATATAAAGTAAACTAAAAGTTAAGTATTTGTCGTAATGCACAATCGATTCCCCTTCCTCACTTATCAGCAGACCATCAGAACTTCATCAATTGACCTGGGTTCTAAGTTACAAAGCGTAATTGGCTGTGTTAAAGCTCCTAAAGGAGCCAGATATAGGCAGCCGGAATCGATTGATTGCATCACCCATTAGAATCAGAATATGTCTTGTGTGTATAATGTTGTCAGCATTATTTTTTTAAGGGGGGGGGGGGGGGGGGGGAGGGAGAATTGGTGTCGTCTCTTATTCGATTTACGTAGTTACATGACTCAGTCAGCCAAGATTTCTTTCTTTACAGATACAGATATTTTTTGTACACATCTATATAACTGTTAGTAGCGCAGTGGTAAATCAGCGCCATCTAGCGTGGATGTTATTTGAGATTGCGTGTGTGGAGGAACGCTTCAGGAAAAATCTAGGTTCATTATCTATCGAATCAACAGTAAATGAAGATCCTAGGGGAAGAACACCTTGATGCCTAGGAATATTCCCGTATTCAGGTCTGCTTCACGGACATTGTCGGCAGGAAACCGGTTTCTTCCTTGGTTCTTCTAGCGTGGGACAAACGTTGAACTCGTGCCTTGCGTGAATCAGCGTTGCCGCGAGAGAAGAACCAAGTGAGAAACCGGTTTTCTTACACCAGTTTAGGCAATGACTCATCTCCAAAGGGACCTGATACGGACGGATATCCTGTGGATAAAAGTGTCCCCCCCCCTGTACTCTTAAAACGTTGTTCACTCACATTTAACAATGAGCTGCGCCGACTGCGACGTCTCCTCTCCGACGCCGTTGAAAGCGACGCATTCGAACGTCCCGGCGTCTGCTCTGGAGACGTTTAAGACGTCTAATTTAGAGCGCCCCTTCTCCACCGTCTCTCTTGTCCGGGACATGTCGAATCCCGTTCGTCGCCACTCTAGCATACGGCTCACGAAAGGATTGGCGATGGCCAAGCACTCGAAAGACGCCGTCTCGCCATGGCCGACGACTGCTGTACGGGTTAGTTTCGTGATGCGAGCTGGGTCTGGAAGAAAAGGATTAGTGTGAAATTAGTATGTTTAAGATGAAGTAATATGATATTAAATATTCAGTTTTGTGTAAAATATATGATCGATTAAAGCAATGATGTAAATCCTGAGTTGTATAATGTATATTTTATATGGGTATTTAGCGATGTCTTACAATTGACTTGTGACTCATTTTAGCGACCGAGAAAACTTGAAAAGTCTAGAATCTCAAGAAAGTCCCAATGAAATAATAATTCATTTTGTAATTTTAATGTTTTCGAAAAAAAATCGTTATAAATTGTACTAGTTATAAAGATGAAGTATGATGAAATATAAGCCAATTAAAAGATTGCAATCGACTAGAACAACCGAAATGAGATACCTACTTTGTGTTATCTACACGTTTTGGAGGGTCTTGATTCCAAAAAAGATGTTTTGGAACATTGGTCTGTCTGTCACCACTTTATGGGTCGAATTAAAAATGCTATGGACTTCAAATGTAATACACGAATTCCTAACACTTGTAGGACGTCTTAAGGCTTTCAAGAAAATAGCTCATGCACAAATGATAACTGACATAAAACTTTTTAGGTTTTGAAGTTATTGATATTACATTATATATATTATTACTTCTGTTTATTGAGTGGTATTTGTTTGAAAATAGTATGGTGTTGCTTACCCTTAGTTATATTTAGCAATTCAATTAACTCATCCAGAATATATCACTTAATACTCACATATAACATTCACATTTACACTTGTCCACGTCACTCCCTCCGTATTCGCCGCCTCGCAGCCGTACTCCCCCCCGTCATCCCTCGTGACGTCACTCAGCTCCAAGAGCGGGCCCCTGAAGACGGCCCTGTGCCCGAATCGGGCCCCGGGCCCCGACGAGTCGGTCGCGTCTAATAGGGGGAGCCCGTTGCGGGTCCAGGAGTAAGTCACTTGTGACGGGTTGGCCCTTGCAGTAGCGTTGACCACAGTGGACTCGCCTTCCATCACGTCGAAGCGTTCGGCTGGTGGGAGCAGGAATTCGGGTTTGTCTGCAGATAAGGAGAGTTAGAGTCAGTATATCGTCTCTTAAGAGGACTCTCTTTGGAATTAAACATCTTGAAAATCGTAATGTTATTCCTAAGGAAAACATTCGCAAGTCAATTACCGCCACAATTTTATTAAAAGGTTACTAGTTTCTTGTATGAGTGTAAAGAACGAAAGGAAGTAAAAGGATAAAACTAATTTGTTTTAAGAAAATCACATATTTAGTATTTTTAATAATTTTTTGAAGTTAGGAGAAAATGGAGTAAGCATTAAGTTCTAATTTTAAAAATTTATTAAAAATACTAAATATGTGATTTTCACAAAACAAATTAGTTTTATCCTTTTAGTTCCTTTCGTTCTTTACACTCATACAAGAAACTAGTAACCTTTTAATAAAATTGTGGCGGTAATTGACTTGCGAATGTTTTCCAGAGGAATAACATTACGATTTTCAAGATGTGGAATCCACAGAGAGTCCTCTTAAGTTCCCACATGTGCTATCTAACTTTGCAAAGCGGTAGAAATGCACTGAACGGTAACCCTTGGCGAACTTTCCAAAATCCCGCCAAAGGTCGGCCGAAAACCCAACCGAAATCATAGGATAGGTTTGAATTATCGTTGGCATTACGAAAACGTGTTTATTTAACACCGGCTGTTCGGACTTTCTTGTTACATATCTCAGCATTACATTATGTAGACCGATATTATGCAACAAGAAAGTCCGAACAGCCGGTGTTAACTGAACAAACACGTTTTTCGGTTCTCCCTCGTGTAGCTCTAATGCGACGATATTACAAACCTATCCTAACCTATCCTATCCTTTCGGTTAGGTTATCGGCCGACTTTTGGCTCGATTTTGGAAAGTTCGCCAATGGTTACCTTTTAGTAAATTTCTACTGTTTTGCAAAGTTAGATAGCACATGTAAAACTTAAGTGATGATATGTCTGATTAGGTTAACAGAGATGTGACAATCGTGGTGATCTAACCCGTTTTTAGTCAAGGTCATGCAGGATGGATCTCTATTAGCATAGAGCACAAATGATGTACGCTAAGTTGCCTCGGACAAATAATATGAAATGCTCGCGAAAACTATGAGAACTCTTATGTATTTATTAGTGAAAGTCGATATTTAGTTGATAAAATTTTTTTAAATGTAAGGGACACAAAATGCACACTCGACGGCATATCAAAGTTATCATATGATGCATGGGCTCATGTAGTTTTAGCTTTGGTCGTCTTTAATTTGCTAGACATAAACTTTTTATAGTACTACGGTCTCCATTTTTCTTATATTTTGTAAATATATAAAAACTCAAGGTAGAAAACTTCTTTTGCTTTGCATTTTTGTTCAGACAACTTTTCAAAAAAGAAAGAATAATGTAACATGAAGAATAAGTATTTAATAACCGCATAACAGCGGTCACACGATAAGCAGGCTTAAGATTCTGTAATAAAAATAAAAAGATATGAGCAAAATATAGGTTGTTCTACAAAAAACGATGCGTACACGTTACAGCATTTATCACTTTATATATAAAAGCATTGTTTAATCCGTCATGGCTAAAAGCTAAGAATGATGGTTAAAATAATTAGAGATTTATCCGCTTAGTTTTTCCATTTCAAAATTTTGGTGTAAGAAGAGGCTTGTGAGGAAACCTTTCTTCGGACTTGATCCTTTTATATATTTAACAGTTTATATGGCTCCATCGTTTCTTTAATAATTAAATTTACAACGTGCTGTTTTGTGCTCAAAAGAATATCAACTCTTGGCTCGGTGTTTTTGGTTGATTTATATTGAGCGGATTGGGAGAACAGAGCTGTAACTAATTTTAGGAGCAGCGGTGGCCTAATGGATTGGGGCAGCCTGCCTTGGGGGTTACTGTCATAGTTCTGGCACTACTTCTGCAATCATACAAACGTATTGTACAAGAAAAAATATCACCACTAAATTGAAGAGCTTAGTGGAAGAACGTGTTAAATGACAAAAAAAAAAGTGAAAACGAGAAAATGAGCTTTTAAGTTCGCACCCAGATCTGTTACCCCCCCCCCCCCGGTAAATGCAAATCCCTTAGAAAATAAACTATACTTAAAGCTTGCGGATAGTTGGAAACTTTTTGTAGTCAAAGAAGTTAATAATATGTTTGTTGACACAAAAATCTAAATTTTTTCAAAAATATCACTTAGCAAGTTCTTCCACTAAGCTCTTCAATTATGCCGTGTATGGGTGGCTGACCCTTGTTGTAGTTCAAAATTTTGACGCCGCATACGATGTCGCTGTAAGGTTGTGTTTGGTGTCAGCCTCGAAATTTACGGCTAATTTTGGAATTTTTTTGAAGCACAAATCAATTACCCAATGGCTTGAAGATTTTGATAAAATATAAAAGTTCCGCATTAGATGATTTTTATGTAAGGCTCAATGTGTGGAAATAATAAAACAACTTATCCATTAATATTAAACAAGAAGTTCTGAAAGTACTGGACTAGCCTACTTTTCAATTAGTACTTTACTCACAGAAACTCTTATAATATGGATAGAAAGACAAACGGACAAAGATTATAAAAGATAGCTATCTGAAGTCATACCTTTAAATTTTTTTTAATAATCTTTCTGTAAGGACGGATTTTAGGAAGGTACAGAGCCAGACGAACAAAAATATCAACGATGTCAATACTTACTTTTCATTTTTTTAAAAATTCTATCGATATAAAAAAAAGAAAAGAAAGTGGACTAAAAATTTGTAGCAACTAAAATCGATTTCCGAAAACATCAGTTATATTTTTGTCAAACTAGTGTAACTTTTAGGCGCGATAGTTTCTTGAGAAATGAATTAAAGATAGTTTAGCGTGTCTTAATTCCTGGGAAAGTAATTTCCCACTAATTAAACATTTTATTTTGGTTGTGGATTAAGTTTTAGTTGGGATGGATTTCAATTCTTTAGGGTCCTTGTTTCAAAAGAGTTTAAGTTGAGGTTAGGGACAAAATGTTTAAGACTAATATTAAATTAGTTTTGTTAAGAGTTTCAGTAATTAAAGGTAACAATTTCTTTCTCATATTATTTAATAGCATGTTTTGAAATTATTATTATTAAGCCTCTTATATAGCCTCCAAAAATATCTGGAAACGTTCAAAAATCCAAAACAAAGTTTATAGTCTACAAAACAATATAAAATGCAATTCTACTATATAATATCAGGCATTCATAAATTATAAGTTTTTCTGCAGAGTTGTTTAAGGAAGACATTTAAAATTTTCTAGCCAAGAAAAAAAGAAACAAGTAAGTTTGTAACAGAATCTGTCACTTAGCTCGCTTCCACACAACATTTGTGTTCAACAGGGAAAAAAGTGCCAAACACAGTTTAATTCCATGTTAAACATTTATACGCTAAATTTGGGTAGTTTCATTTATTTTCTTTCAAAAATTGAATAATTATTTGTTATCATATGCTCAAAAAAATTTATATTTCAAAGAATAAATATTTAATACCCATACCCTATAAAAATAAGAAGAAAAACATATCATACCAACATACAATCAAAGAATCTCTTTGTGAATTACATTTGACGTCATCTTAAACTGATTTATGGAGCAAAAATAACTTCCTTTCTATTTATTATATATGAGAAATTAAGTTTATCGAGCGAGATTGTTGCGAATGGCAAAGGTGTTATAATTCTTATAATATGAATAAAAATGTCTTTTTATGCTTTTTAAATGAACATTAAATTTTACATTTTTTTAAATAATAGAAGTACTTTTATTTCAATTTTTTTCTGAAATTTTCAATGTGTTCTCATTTCAATACGCTGAAAATTTTGACATGTTAAAATTGTCTGTAGCATTTGTAGTTTGGGTTATGAAAATGGTTAACGGATAGACAGACAGGCGGACGGACTGAACGATTATAATACCTTTCACTTTTTACGTTATAAGCGTAGTGTGGAAGCTACAAAATAAAAAATGAAAAGAATAAAACAAGGTAATATCTGCACAATTAAAAAATATTCAAAGAGATTTAGTTTAGTTTGAATTATCGTCGTACTAGAACTACAGGTGGGCTATTGGCGACGGGCGTCACAATTTAGACTCAGTCATTGACGTATTTCAAGAGAAGACTAAGATGTTCGTGTAATAAAGAGGCTCATTGCGAAGATACCAAACAACTCGCTCTCCTGGGCTCCTAATGAGAAAACGAGAAAGAGGAAGACCCAGAATGACAAGGCATAGACAGTTCCAAAAAGTCCTAAAAAACTTAAGATTATCCTGTTTTGGAGGGTGCAAAAGCAAACGACAAAACTCGAGAGGCTTGGAGGACTAAGCTGGATTATGCTGCGCCTGGCCTTGAAGAGCTTAACCAACTTTGAATTAAAAAAAAACAGCATTATTTTTTGCCTCAGTTCGATTCAACACCTAAAAAATTGGGCTCTCATTGCAGATAAAACCAGTTTTTCGATCTTTCAAAAAGTTGTAGCCTTTCCCAACAGCATGATGTGCACTTCCAATGGATCCCATTCATGTCGAAATACACGGTAAGGAGTTGGCAGACACTCTAGCAAAACAGGGACTAGACAACTCAGTCCCCTCCACCTCAGAGCTCACATACCTTGAATTATTGGCAAGGCAAAAGGCTCAAAACCAACAAAATTGGCTTCAACCTCCTACTCACTACTGGTACATAAAGTAAAAAGGCCAAGACCATCTCTTTCTCCTTATGGTGACAGGTAGACCAACATCTGCTTGTCCAGACTAGCCAGCTTGCACCTGAAAAGTCTTAAGTTTTCTGCTAATCAAAAGGTCTTCCCTCCTTGCTTCTCCCCTTTTGGTTTCGGACTTTCTAATTGTCCACTTCATTTATTGATCTGGTTTAACTCCTTCAGACTAGATGGGAATTATCAACAACATAATTCAAAATATCGTTGGGTGCCGGTGAAAATACGTTATTAGACTGTTGAAAAATGTTGCAATTAGGAAACAATTTCAAATCAATGAAAAATTACTTGCAAAGTAGTATTCCTAACAAGACATATTTGAGACTTCTTTTTACGTTTCTTGATTACGTTTTTATAACGGAAACGACATTTGGTTTTTTCACCGTTCAAAAAAGAATCTTTTTTGGCTAATGCTTGATGATCCTTTAACAGAATGTTTGATGATCCTTAAACAGAAGACATTTTTATAGAAGTAATTTAAAAGGATGAATTAGAATTCCTAATAAGAAATTCATGCGACTTCATTCAATTTCTTTATTACGTTTTTATAACGAGTCGGCATTACGTTTCTTCACCGATTCAAACATAA
The DNA here is from genome assembly GCA_023701765.1 of Hylyphantes graminicola. Lineage (NCBI taxonomy): Eukaryota > Metazoa > Arthropoda > Arachnida > Araneae > Linyphiidae > Hylyphantes > Hylyphantes graminicola. Next base: position 34,759,567 of record CM043118.1, read on the forward strand.
AAATCTTGTTTTGGTGCTACTTTTCGCGAGTCCTCTAAGACATTTTTATCGTAGCAATTCGATGGGTCCAATTCAAACCCACAAAAAAAAAAAAAAAACCCATCCCCAATTATCATCGGATGTAGAACAAGACACCCTCGAGCAAGCAACTATGGTGACACAAAAAAACAAGCAACGATCTTCATCAGAACAAGATAAAAAAGAAGAAGAATCACCGATTCAACCAAGCAGACAGAGAACTAAGCGAAACGTGGCCGGACTCCGATCTCAACAAAGTTGTGCCTTTTAGTTCGACTTCGGGATGAGGGGACATGGATTAGTTTGGAGGAACAGATGACGCTTGCACATTGGAATAAGTCAGATGAAAATAAACTGCTATTTTTTGAACGAAAGGTTTTAAGGGGGGATTGAGTCCTGAATAACTTTGAATTTCTTAATTTTGAATACACTTTTACTACTGTCATATATGAAAGTAATTAAAACTTCAAAATGGAATGTAATAGACGAAAAAACACAGATTTGTCGAGAGGGAACTCTACTTTAATAGAATAAAGTGGATTATGTTGTTTGTTGCCATATGACAACCGTATGCATTAGAGGGTAATTTGTACTATTAAATACATAAAATCATGATAATACATAGTTTAGATGAGTTGGCGAATTTCCTTTCACCGTTTGAGGTCATTTGGTGCCCATTTAATGACCTCTGTGCTGATAGATTCCGCTTTGGGTTCACTAAGTAACAGAAGGGTGGATATGGGTTGCCATACTGCTAAGGTTGTATGCATTGTGCCTTAATCTAGTGACCTTAAAAAATATTTATTAACGCTCAAATTATCGTGATTTATCGAAATGTTATCCACTGTGCTTACATATTAAAAATGGGAGAAATTTTAAGGAAGAAATACCGAACTTAGTTTTTTCTAAAATAGCAACAATTATAACAAAAACTTTAAAAAAATTTAGTGATTTTTCTGTGGACTTTCTCAAGTAATTAAAGGTTATGGACAAGAAACTTGCTTTGCGAAAAGTTTCCTGTTTTAATTTTTTTCCAAAATATAAACAAAATATAAGACAAATGATGACCAGAGACCGATTGACAAACTTGTGTCAGACAAATTAATCATATTAAAAGGAATTTAAAAATCTTCTAAATGACTTTTTTTATTTGGTAAGGAAGGTGTTAATGAAAATTTCAAATGGGTTTTAAATGTGTTATAAGCGTTTTTTTTTTTTCAGAAAAAACACGTAAAAGAAATAACGTCGTGCATTTCTTTTACATCCCTCTTCTCGGAAATTCCTGCGGACAGTTTCATTAGTAGTTGGCGAAACGAGTTTCCTGCTTAGACGTGTTAGGACAAGTCAATTGGAAGAACTATAGTCCTGTTTTTTTATATTTCGTTTTAATCCCGTTGCTTTGAGTGTTTCCATCAATGGGAGACCAATTTTTGATTCTACTAGCTAATTGGGTAATGTTTCCAAGGATATTTCTTAATGTGTTTCAGACTCAATTTTTGGAAGTGTAGGAATCAGGAGCTTGCAGGGGCATGGGCATATTTGAGCGATTTTTTTAAAAAATGCATTATTTGCTGTCGTAGCATAAATTTAAAAACTTTAATCTGTATTTTATAGTTGAATTTGAGCATTAAATATTGTTGGAGTATTCTTTGGTTACCTAATAGCAGGTTGAAAAAGAAATAAATGAAATAAAGTTTGGTGGGTGTTTTGGGGGCACTTTTTTCAAAAGCGTTACCAAGCGTTCAAAAAGTGTACGAGATTAAAATGTTTGTATCCACCCCATTGAAGTAATATTACTTTTGAAATATTTTAAGTAATATTTTGAGAGGAAACACATACTTTTAAAAACTCTGATACACATGAAAAACGAAATACAAAAATAGATTTTTAAAAAGATGCCGTTTTTAGTCCCTGAATTTGAAATTTGAACTTATGTGTGCCTTCGATACCACTTTTTCCTTATAGGATATTTTTTTATGACTTGAAAAAATGTGAATACAAAATTACTTTGATGATTTGAGATTATCGTATGCTATAATCTTGCATTCATATTTTCTCTAGTGATAAAACAATATCAAACAAGGCGTTACACATAAGTCCCTTGGTTTCAAAACAAGTATTTTGCAAAGTCATGATATAAAGCCCTTGCTTCGAATTGGCTTTTCTGAGTCATTCCGACAGAAGGTTGTTTCTTTTGCCACAAAATGGCAGCAAAAGAGAAACGACATTTACAGATCTTGCTTCAAATTGGCTTTTCAGAGTCATTTCTACTGAATGCGTAATTTCTGCAGAAGGTTGTTTCGTTCGCCATAAAAAAAACCACAAAGGCGAAACGACATTTACAGATCTTGCTTCAAATTGGCTTTTCCGAGTCATTTCTACTGAAGGTTGCTTCTTTCGCCATAAAAAACCACAAAGGAAAAACGACATTTACAGATCTTGCTTCAAATTAAAGGAGAAACGACATTTACGGATCTTGCTTTAAATTGGCATTTCTGAGTCATTTCTACTGAAGGTTGTTTCTTTCGCCATAAAAAGACCACAAAGGCAAAACGACATTTACAGATCTTGCTTCAAATTGGCTTTTTTGTGGTCATTTCTCTGAAGGTTGTTTCTTTCGCATGGCATTTGCAGATCTTGCTTCAAATCGGCTTTTCTGAGTCATTTCTACTGAAGGTTGTTTCTTTCTCCGTAAAAAGACTACAAAGGAAAAACGACATTTACAGATACGGAATACAAGCTTTTTTCCTTTGTATGAAGCGGGAAAGCAATGAGTGCATCATACGATTAATTAGGGAGTTTTTTATTCAAAATTTACTGAAATTTACCAAAATCGCAATAATATTATTTTAAATAATAATAATAAAAAAATGTAATGGATTTTTCTTACAAATATGATGCGAAAGTACATCTATGCTTGCTTCTTATTGAAATATTCTAATTGGATTGATAAAAGGATTTTATAACTGAATTATAATATTTCTGTTGTCGGCCATTATAATTAACTCTTACTAAAAATTAATAACTTTTAAAATATAAAATAAAATATAAAGATTTTTATGGCCGGGATGCACAATGCGCATTGGTTGCCCTAAAGCTCTAAAAAAGTATCATGCAATGGTTTTATTTTTAGAATTGAGGTATTACTATACGCAGTAGCTGCCCTTTGAGTGTTATTGTGGTTACATATACACTCTTAAAACGACCGACCGATTTTAACTCAATCTGAGTAATTTTCACTCCTCCAGTCTGAAAAATGCACTTCTCCTCTTGGAGTGGATCCTTTGTGTGTTAAACCTCCGACAGGATCACTCTAAACGAGTGATTTTAACTCAGTCTGATTTAATATTCACTCCTTTCCAGTGTCGAAAATGCACTTCTCCTACTGTAGTGGATTTCACTCATTTGTTTTAAGAGTGTACATTTTACTATTAAAATATGAGTAATCGAGAGTATTTACTACGTTGACTGACCAATTTTAAGTTAACACGATCTATGTCAGATACCTGAATACAGCTATTTAGCTTCTATTACTTATGAGCTTTATCGCTCGCTAAATGATATTAAGTGAGCTTTGCTGAATATCAATCATCACTTATTATCATTTAGCGATGAAGTTCCTAATGTGTCACCAAAATGACGCATATTGCTAATGCCCATGCTCAATCAAAATTTTGAAGGAGGCTACTGATATCCCAAATTTGAGATCCAGTACTACTATTGTGATAACTTCAGTAATAAATGTTTCAATGAGAAAGACTCCATAATAAAGCCTCGGTTATCAGAAACTAAATGTTTACTTTTACTTTCAGTAGTATTTTAGTTCCAAATCAATACTCTACATGCAAGCTTATAGTTTTTTATTTTGCGTTCATCAAAGTGTTGGCCTTGAAGAACGCTTGCTGTCTTCTCTCCAAGTTCGTCACGACTCTGCCTATATAAATAATCCAATATCTACACTCTTAAAACAAACAAGCGATTTTAACTCAGTCTGAGTTAATTTTCACTCCTCCAGTCTTGAAAATGCACTTCCCCGAAAAGAGTGGATTCTTTGTGTGTTAAACCTCCGACAGGATCACTCCAAACAAGTGATTTTAACTCAGTCTAAGCAAATATTCACTCCTTTCCAGTGTCGAAACTGCACTTCTCCTACTGGAGTGGATTTAACTCTTTTGTTTTAAGAGTGTAGTAATTGATTTGTGCTAAATGTACTCACACAGAATCCTTAGGACGTAACTGTCATGCACCGTCCTCCGGAGGATATGATTGGTCGCCTGGCACGTATACGTGCTCATGTCGTCAGCGGAAGTGACGTTGAACCTGACGCGATTCCTGGTGGACTTTCCTCCGTAGCTACTGTCCACCACCCCTTCGTGGTGCCCGGAAATGGACTCGCCGTCCTTCCACCAAAGCACCGTGGACTCTGGGTTACTGCTGGCCGTTTCACACGTTAGTGTTACCTGTGAAATTGTAGAAAATAATAGCAATAAACCACTTTATATAACCCTTTAAGACACCTTCAGATGGCGCTGATTTAAGTTTATTTGACTAAATTTTAAGAGATACATCGAAAAAGTTGCAATGAAACTGCATACATGGCAGAAGCTTCTTACGACTGCAAATAACGACTGATACAAGTCAGCTGCTTCAGTATCGATAGTTTTGAAAAGCTTAAACATTTTCTTTTATACCCGCACGATCGTGAAAGCTCGGTTCTAAGACCGGGCGCGGCGGTCAGATGGAGCTGATTTAAAATAATTAAACTAAATTTGGAGATTTATCGAAAAAAAAAACGTTATACAGCAGGCGTTAAACAGCATCAATGCCAGCAACTCCTTAAAAAAAAACAAAGTCATTTGATACAAATAATGAAAGTCAGCTGCTTTGGTATCGATATTTTTGAAGAGATAAAGTGGAGGTTAAAGGATATACTAGAGTCACCAATATTGAGTAAAACCAAAGCGTACGAGAACACGGCATGGGCTCAAAACCGGGATTGTCCCTTGACCTCCCGTGTGACAGTCGTTTCCGGACTGTATACACTCTAATAAATGAATGCTCAAAAACGACGAAATTTTCCTTAAATTTGACGATTCCGTTACTGGCACATGCTCCGAGTTTTCGTTTCCTCAAAGTGAAGACATTTGAATCGTCATTTTTATGAGGATTTGATTGTCGTCTAATCTAAAGAAATATTTCGTCATTTTTGAGCATGTGAGTACAACAATGAGATTCAGTTTCCTCAAAATCAAGATACAGAATCGTCAAATCACGATCGTAAAAGTGAGGATCGCGTTTACTCGAAAGTCACGTGATAGTTTGACGAAACAATCCTCAAAATTAACGAAATGCGGCTTGAGGATTCATGAATCGTCAAAAATGAAAGTGCTATTTCTGAGAGTGTACTCTCAAGATTCACCAGTGGTCACATCAAGTACCTCATTTCAACGAAGTCATCACGGACACTTTTTAGAATGCATGGGACTCTCTAGAGAAGATCTATATTGCAATCCTCTAGTGTTTGCGAAGGGGAGAGCGGGGAAATGGCGCCACTTTAAGAGAAATTGAAATTTTATGCAGAATTGTGTTGAAAGTAACGTAAATTGTAATAAGCATAGCATATTACAGTTCATAACCTATCTTGTGGCAATTTTTTAAAAATTTAAATCTTTAATAGAAACTGAATAAAATTGTTTTTTCTAAAAGCTTTCACAGTGGCGGAATTACTCCGGTACCTGGGGTAATGACACAACACCACTGGGGTTATGCCGCCACATCAATAAACAAAGCAAATATTCTATAAATATTGGAAAATGATGAAATAAAGTAATACATATAGTACTAAAATAGGTTTAATTAACCTTGGAATGGCACATTGTACCATACAGGGTAGCTACACTTTTATTTACTTTCCATTTGCAACTAACTAGGTAGGTTTTTTTTTTTTGAAGTATCTTTGGTCTATTTGGCCATTTCATCTATTCTTTTCCGGATACGAGGCATGTGGATCGAAAACTAATAGGTTCTAGGCCCATATATGAAATTTATATTTTACGGATTATGCAGCCATCCTTTTGAGGGTGGCGGCACAACCTCGGAGTGATGTGGCGGCATTACTCTAGTAAGACAAAATGGCATAGACGGCTTGTTTAGGGGAAGGTAGATAGCCTAGCGTCCAAACGAACAACGTGATAACATAGCCAAAAAATTACTCTTTTCAATGATATATAACTGATTTATCTAACTTAGTGATAACAGTCACTTATCTCTTAATTTCAGACGGCCCAAAATTATAAGAAAATCACTAAAAACCGTATTTTTTAAGTAACTTTACATCAACTTATCCATTAGCGTCTGTACAACAAATTATTTTATTTCCTGCTACAGGTCAGCGCTCACAGACCTCCTCCCACCCACACCGCTGGCGAGATACAAGGGGTGGCGGCATTGCCCGGGGTGGTGGGATTTCTCCTCCCTCCCCTACCTAGCAGTCAACGAACTCGTAAAAAAGGATAAACAACAACAACAACAACAACAAAAGAACGACAGCTATCAGTTTTGAAGAGTTGATGATTTTTTCTTATCACCTGAAGCAATTCAGTGGTCATTCAGTACCCTCTATAGTACATACGATTACAACGCAAGCTTTAAGTCTAATTAATTCAGATCCATTGAAAATCCGAAATAATTATTCCTAAATAATTATTTAAGCATTAATGTTTCTAAAACTAAATATATGCTTTTCAGCCTGCAAAATAGCACCAATACTACTCTCTCAATTTAAAATATCATGACAGAGTTTGTTCAGATTTGCTTTCTTGTAATTGTAATAACCTCGATCAAGTAAATACCATTAAGTATCCCGGTGTTTTATGAACAATAACCTAAAATGGAAATCATATGCCAATTACGTATCAAACAAATTACGATTTGTTTTAAGGCAATTTTATTATTTGATAAATTAAATAAACCATGATTTTATGTTATTACTTTACAACGCTTTTGTACATCCTTTGTTTAATTATGGAATAATTGCCTGGGGAGGGGATTATGTAACAAACCTCAAATTACAAACATACAAAATAAATTTGCCAAATTTTTATTAAAGGCATGTGTGAGCGTAAACAATGAAAATTATATATTGTTAAATATTCTGAAAATTCGCTATATGTATTTCTTTAAAGTTGTTAATGTGTTTATATGTTTTTAATAATCCTGATGTGTGCAATAAGCGGATATGTATGAACCCAAGAAGACTTAAGGATATTTACATCATTCCTAAACCTAATAAGAAAATTTTCTTTAAAAAATTTTATATATCTTGCACCAATTTTTTTTAATAATCTTCCTCTTCAAATACAATCATTAATTAATCACACTTCCTTCAAAAAGCAATGAAAAAATATTTTGTTTGATATTCCTGATATAGAAAACTATTTGTGATCATGTACACGCTAATTATTGAAATAATATATGTACAGTAACTCATTTGTATTGACAAACCATACCAAATATAATCCCGAAACTTTTGTTTCCATTATAATATTTTTATTTGTGATTAATACTTCTTTTTTGTGTTTGTAAATTTATATCATTTACCTTTTTATGTTCGCCAATATGGTCTTAGTGACCCCTGGTGTTGTGTCTACAGTATTATTGCTTGTTGCATTTTTTCCCCTCAAATTAATGTATGTTGTCTTTCTTTTGTGCAATAAAAATTATTATTAAAAAAAAGCTTGGCTTCTCCCACCACTCCTCAAACCCAAGTAGGGTGGGGAAAATACGAAAAGAGATTCCTCACGCCGTTTCCTGGAAAACCAAACGTGGGTGAAGGGAAAGCAGGGTTTTTTAAGTTAAATTGTGATTTATTGTTTTGAGTTCCTATAAAAAGCTATGGAAATATCAGATATACGAAATATTGAACATTTGAACGTCCAAAAACTTAAACACATTGAAATTTTCTAAATTATGAATCAGAGTTTCACGGTCATCCTTTTATGAATTAAAAATATGTAACAAAAATCTAAAAGAACCAACAAGCTTTTGTGTTCTTCTGGTTGATTGATTTATTTCGAAATCGATAAAGTTATATTAAAAACTTATATTAAAACAATAATATAATAAATATATATTACAAAATTATACATTTATAATTATAATTACATAAATCCCATCACGTTTAGTATTTTCGATGATAATTAAAAAAATTGAAACCTAAACAACACACATTTAATATTATAAAGGTAATACTAATATTAATGAGATTAATATCAAAATCTTAATGCATGTTTATTGAACATTTAACGCTCAAAATTATCGCTATCATAGCTCCAAGTCAAATGTGATAAAACATAACCTAATAATAAAAGTGTCTTTTTTTTAAAAACTAAAATGATTTAAGACTGAAAGAATTTTTCAAGTACTTTTAATAAAGACCTCCAGCAATTTTCTACTTTTCTCTTCACATTACAAAAAGTTTCAAGTTCGCTAAGTTTTTATTACAGTTTCTTTTCCGTTATTTTATACTTTTTTTAAACTTCGTTAGTTTTTCTTTCAACAGATAGCTGTTAATGAAGGAAATCGAGCACCACCTAGTGTCGGTTCCTTGAATGATAAAATAATACGCAAAATTAATGTTAATTAAGTTTAGCGGAGAAAAGTCAATGTTTGACTCAACCAAATATAAGAAAATTTTTGCTAATTAATATTCAGCTTGGAGTAAGGTTAGGAAATCTTTTTACCAATCGTTTAGAATAAAAGTACATTTCAATAATGAGGTTGTTTCACGTCGTTCATGGCAAGAGCTCCAGCGATCTTGTCTTTGGAATTACTTTCGTTTTGGTATTCGAAAATGAGTTTTCTAATAATATTTTTACTTATTTAAATTTTGAAAATACCAACTTTTTGCTGTGCTTTTGTTCGTTCAAATCAATTGTTAAGAAATGCTTGCTTAGAAAGAATAGTTTCTTTTCATCTATGACGGTTATTTTGAGAGTGAAACCGAAACAATCAATGAAACTGCTGCGGACACGTAAAAATGAAAACAAAAGCGGTACATCATCTTAAGCAATCCCATTGCGGATAAAAGAATGCGAGTATACAAACAAGGGCTTAATATCAGTGCTAAAATTTTTAAATTAATGTTTTTTTCCGAAACGTTATTTATTTTGTCGTCATCAATTTGTTTTCGAATTTCGTAACTTTAAAATATTTGATAGTTAAATCATTTCCGATTTGACGTAGGAAGACAAATATTTCTGAACTTTGTTCTTGCACATTTTGTAAATCATGAGGTAAACTGCAAGGACAAATACATTTTGACGCGTTAACTCACTATTTTCGTATTACATTGTTTTAAATATGCTGTTAAAAATAGTTTTTTTTTAAGTTTGTGCATTTACAATTTGCATCCTATAGGTTTAGATGACGAATTCATTAAGATGACGAAATTGGAATATCTCCTCATTAATAGGGAAACTCAATCCAAACTATCAATCCAAAACTATATTTTCTAAACATTTTTTTTTATCTCGGCCATAAATTATATAATAAACAATCTATTCATCTTACAAAAATAATTTATTATTACGGTTTTTAAAAAGCAACTTTTTGAATTTTTTAAATAGCTTTTGGCTACTTGGGACGCTACTTTTCACTTTGATTCGAATATATTAATAATATCTGTTTAGCGGGTGATTGCCCCATTATGTTTTATCTTATTATTATTATTATTATTATTATTTGATTTAAACTATATAAGTTTTTGTTCACCTGCAAGGGATTTTCCTCCCTTGGCGTGGAATTTTTTCCCCCCTTGGTGTCGCTATTTCTATGTTATTTCTTTAATAATTTTTTTTCTTGTAATAATAAAGATTATTATTATAATTTAAAATCAACAATTTCATTTTAGAACTTGGATTTCCAACGACAAGGCTAACTGTAAATAATTCAATCGCAGACTTTTTCGAACAGTAGTGAAAAAAAATTCTGTTCCCTTTCTCTTGTAATATTTGGAATTCAGGGTGTAAAGAATTGCACTTTAAACATTTTTATTTTGCATTAAAGACTAAGATAATACCAGCGGGTGACCGAGCTCTGCTCGGAGAAAATAGGTATCGAAGCTAACCCGAAGATTTAAATTTTCAATTGTGATTTATCAAAACAATCATACCATAAGAAAATTTGTGAAACCAATGGTGAAAAGATAACCGGTTAAAGTTAATGTGACCAGATTTTCAAAATCAAAAAGTGGGACACTCCATCACCCCCCCCCCCCCGGTGTATTTTTTAAGTATTTTTTTAAGCACATAATAGTCCCTTCACACAATGACACACTTGGTATAAGAAAGATAAGGAAGGCGCGTTCAACAGCAGCAGTGGCTCCAGGCAAACAGAAACCATACTCCACCAATTTGTTGATGACTTTAGCTTCATTTAACAATTTCTAAAGACGTCATAGCGTTTTACAACGATTATTCATAAAAAAAAAGTCTATTTTATTTACAATTTCCTCGTTTTTCGGGACTTTGCGGGACTTTTACAAAAAAGAGGGACTGTCCAGCCAAAAGCGGGACGTCTGGTCACATTAGTTAAAGTGCACCATTGTAAACAAAGTCAGAGTTTGGAAAGGGAACTATTCTATACAAATTTAAAGTTTTAAAAGTCATAGGAAATGAAATGTAATTGATAATTGGCGTTTCGTTGAAAAGCAACAAAAATGTCGAAATGTGGTAAACATTCCATTTCATACTTCATTCAACTCGATAGGTATAGCAACCATACGTTAAATTTTCAAGATCGCCAAAAATCGCCAATGAACAGAATAGAACTGAAATCGTCTGCTGATTGGAACTAAAAAAATATTCATGTTACCATAGTTTTAAAAGTCATAGGAAATGAAATAATGAAATGTAATTGATAATTGGCGTTTCGTTGAAAAGCAACGAAAATGTCGAAATGTGGTAAACATTCCATTTCATACTTCATTCAACTCGATAGGTATAGCAACCATACGTTAAATTTTCAAGGTCGCCAAAAATCGCCAATGAACAGAATAGAACTAAAATCGTCTGCTGATTGGAACTAAAAAAATATTCATATTACCATTTCTGTAAAACTCAATAAAGTTTAAGGCAAGGTTGAATTTATTTAAATTTGAAAAATTAAAATCTTAACTAAACATTTATAGCTTAAGCAGAGGCTTATAGCTTTAGCAGATGGCATCACGAAAGTAGCCATTATGGCGAACTAATGAAGTTTGAAAATATCCTATCTGTAACTCCGAACTGCTTGACCGTAGCGCTTCAAAACCTTTGCCAATCGATTCGTCGTGGCCAAAAACCCCAGACCCCTAAGTTTACCGGAGTTTATTAATTCTGGGGCGATTTTCGACTTGGGTCCAATTCCTCGTATTATAGTATAAGATATAATTGTTAATTTCGCTTAAATAAGTTTAATTGTTAATTATTAATTATAATTGTCAGCCTAGGGTCACATGGGGGAATTATGGATCACTCTCTTTCCGGGGTAAATAATGATCACTAAGTTTTAAGGATTAAAAATGGTTTTTAGAAAAAAAATAAATTATGCCAAGTCATCCTTATACATTCTATTTTCTTATATCAAGTTCAAAAACAATGTAACTCTGCAGCAAATAATAGAAAAAAATTCTTTTTACACTACTATAAAAACATCTTCAAAAAAGATTGTCTTTGAAAAACATGATTTTTTTTAAGATCCATACTGGAGAAACATATTTGAACTAACTATATTGTTGGTGCTATTTTTCAATAGGAAAAGATATGAACTTTTCATTCCGATATAAATTTTTTCATAATTATTTTTTTTAATGATTTTAAAGGTATATCGATTTATCCCCCAGTTTACTGGGGTAATTCTGGATCACTGGGGTAATTATGGATCAGTGATATTTTTTAATTTTTCATGTGTTTTTAGCTAAGTGGTATACGTCATTTTGAAGCAAAAAATCAGATTAGGCTGCATTCCAAATTTCATTAAAAAATTCGAATTCAAAGTTTATTTAAAATTTAAATAACAAAAAATTTAATCTACATTGAAATAACATGCAAATTCCATTTTTATTCAATATTTTGACTCTTTTTATTTCGTTAAACTTACGAGAAACTTTCGAGATCCTTCGAACTGTAAATTAATTTAACAAACGATAAATAACCGAATTTTCGAAAGAATGTAAATGAGAAATTGCGACATAATTTATTAAAAAAGATCATCATTATTCTTCAAGTTTGAAAAAAAATTAGCAAACGATAAAGTCTAATTTTTTTCTGGGAAAGAAGATTAATAAAAAGTTAATTTAGGCGTTTAAAAGTTTGCTTTGAATTATATTTTAACTGCAACCAAAAATTAATTTACTTTTAATATGCATTACTATAAAAAAAGGGGTGATCCATAATTGCCCCATGTGTGATCCATAATTGCCCAAACCCGGGGTAATTCCTGATCACTCAATAATTAAAATAAAACTAATAATAATTAAGTTTTAGGTAAAGTGATTATTTAAATAAATTCTAAATTATTTAAGCTTACTCCATGCAAAATTAAAACTTTCTATCTTTCATACTTTAGAAAAAAATAGGATGTTGTGATTTTTTGATCCATAATTCCCCCATATGACCCTATATATTAAACAAGTGATATTTTAACTATTTCACGTGCATACAGAAAAATAATAAAAAATTTGCCTTAATATTAAGTTAAGCATTTAAGCTAAATAAATAAAATTACGATGCATAAAATTCAAGACACTTTCCTCAAATATTTTTTTAGCCCGTAGAACAGAAGCCTCAAAAATTCGTAAACATGATATACCTCTTAAATTACGAAGTGCCATTCGGCTATGGTGGTTTGCCAAGGTATTAAACGACAACTTTTTGACGAAACTGATACATGAGTTGTTACCTTACAAAGGCCGCCCCGGTGGCTCAATTGTTAGGATGCTGGCTTTTGGAGCTGCTGGGGACGGGTTCGAATCCCGGTCAGGCATGGATATTTGTGACCGTCAATAAATGTTGTTATTTGTTTATGTGTTATTCCTTTCTTTGTGACTGTAAAAATTCTTTCTGTGTCTGTCCCACTTGACGAAAGTTTATAAGCGGTTTTCTTGAACAAGCACACAAGCTGGAATATATATGTAAGATCATACCATAGAAATATGTGTGACGACTCAAAATTAATGGAAGTAAGTGTTTTTTCCTACCCAACTTTAAGGCCAGAGAAGCTCTGAGTGAAGTCGTTTTTGCCGGCTCGTATGGATTGTCGACTGTTCCGAAGAAAAAGAACGAAACTTAATCATGCACGGCCAACTATATTTTTCATATTCGGGGGTTATAGCCCCGGCTGAGTCGCCGGATTTTCTGGATGGGAAAAACTTAGGCACGTATATCATATGATTTTGTGGCATGTTAAAGATCCCTGATGGAGTATCCATTTGGCTTGGGTTCTCTCGGCAAAATTAAATCTCGGCATACTTTAACATCCGCAGAGAGCTCAGATTCATTGTAATCTGGACGTCAAAATTTGGTAGCGAGAGCCGCCTAGATGGTACCACAAAAAAAATGGCTCTTACTTCTGGGGAATATGCCGAGGGTGCAAAGGATTGACCACCAATATTGCAGCACCAATGGAAAAAAAATTCGATCAGGTTTCGTTCCTCTTTACAACAGCCGACACTCCGAACAAGGTGGAAAGTGTGATAGGTATCGATGACTGTTCTGGCCTTTAAGTTGAGAGGCCTTACTATAATACGAAATGCTACCACACTAAAAGAGTGAAATTCACAAAGCTCTCTGACCTTTTCAAAATGACCAATAAGTGATAAAACTGTCAAGGTATAATTGCAAGTAAAAAAAATACCAGAAAGCATATTTGAAAAAAAAATTAAGTACCTTCCTAAAACTAACTTAAATCAGCTTAGGATACTAGTTGAAAATTAATTATCAATTAAATAACTTTGAAAATAAAGATAAGTCAAAATTATGTTCGCTAAATTTTCATTAATTGATAGTGAATCTTATTTTTATAATATAGTGTATACTTCTGCATGGTAATATGTACTAAAATCTGCTCTAGGTGTTTTTAAGTAAATTATTGTCAGTAATAGTTTTGAGACTTTTCAATTCATTATTTCGCTAATGAGTTGGCGACTGGGAGGCTGTCTGGGATCTGACCATCAGGCAATCAGAAAGTCTCGGGTTTAGATACCAGCACAGTAGAGTATATAACTATATCCGAATCACGGTTATCAGAAATTCGATTTAGCAAAAAAATTCACGAGCCTTTCGGTTAAAATAAGAAATGTCTAAAATAAATACTCAAAAAATAAATACATACTTACAAAGTTGGATTTATTTCTCAAAATATGCAGAATATTTTTTTTTTAATTTTTGCTGCTCAATTTTGGTACCCTACCATTCGGATAAGCGGGATTCTACTGTATATAGCAATGTGTACATTTCTAATTTTCTTTTGACAACAATTTGTGTGTTAATAATATAAATCTAGTAGATTTTATGCAACGCATAATTGGCTTTAATTTTCCGTTACAGTTAATGGTCTACTTGAGTTAAAAAATTATGTTATCACCGGTGCCGTAAGATTCTAATTATTTTTTAAAATGTTAATTAACCAAAACATAAATTTGTATGTAAATATTTAAGTTTAGTTATACGTTTGTAATGTGTGTAAAATTTTATTTGCCTTGTTTGATATTTTTTTAAAAGTTCCAATGTATACTGATTCCTTAAATATGTTGATTCGAAAGTCCTGATGCCGCTTGTGTACTACACTCTTAAAACAAAAAGTGAAATCCACTCCAGTAGGAGAAGTGCATTTTTGACACTGGAAAGGAGTGAATATTAACTCAGACTGATTTAAAATCACTCGTTTAGAGTGATCCTGTCAGAGGTTTAACACACAAAGGATCCACTCCAAAGGGAGAAGTGAATTTTCTAGACTGTGGAGTGAAAATTGACTCAGACTGAGTTAAAATCGCTCGTTCGTTTTAAGAGTGTATGTCACTCGAAGGTTGCGTTGAGTGTCTCAGTCCCTATCCAGTTTGAATTTTCGATTGGTAGAAATAATGAGCACTAATCAAGGTCACGGCGTGTGCGCAATATGAGAAACTGCAGCACAATTATGTAGAATATTATTTGCAGCACTAAAAAGCTGCAATCTAATACAGCAATATGCGCTGAGAAGTGCGATAAATGGGCTGCATTTTAGCAGAAATGTTTTACAGTGTAACATCAGAATCTTATTATATAACTCGGACGCTATCAAGTTGACTTCGAAAAGATATCTTGTGACATCGTTAATTGCTATATTCAGTTTTTTTGCGAGTTACATGTCTATCATACTAGATCAGCCATTACCTCGGATAACGTTAAAAAAATTTGAATGACCTAAGTGCATTAAGAATTCATGCTTTTTACCCTCCTCTTCTACTGCAAGAAAAAGCCTCAATCAATATGTGGAATGTAAATTCTTCTAAACTATTCTTGATGTAAATTTTTATTTCCACTTGAAGCATACTTAGTCAACAATTGTATGGTATTTAAGTAGAAAATGAACCAATGTCTGATGTTATAACATGAACCAAAAACCCCTTTTCATGCTAAAGTATTATTGAGTTAATGGGAAACGTTAAGATTTTTTTGTTGAAAATCATGGAGTTAGTTATTTAATGTGTATTTTGGAAATTTTTTTGTTTCATGTTTGTTTAACCGTTGTTCTGTTTGCCATCTAATGGTAGAAGTTGTTTGTAAGTTAAACGATGTGCAGTTCATCTCGAACTTTGTTTATATTTTTTTATTCAAACTAGAGTGAATGATGTATGTTTGAAGTAAACTACATACAAAGAAAAGGATTCAAAACCAACCCATCCTGACTCGGAAATCCAAATAGCTTTTTGTTAATAATAATTCGGATTTGCAAGCCTGCCCTGATATTAAATTTCAAAAGAAAAAAAAATCCAAATCTAATCTCTTAGTGTTTTGACGTTCAAAGGTAAAAACAGGTAGGAAACTGAAGACAATTGTGAGTGATTCAGAAAAAATGGCTCATACGCGGCTTATTTGACTTTAGGGTCAGTAAAGCTCTCCTTGACATCATACTTTTCATCTTGTTGAGATTGTAAGAGGAATAAAGGAACTTGTTCGAAATCTTTTACTTTATCCAACGCCCATTCTTGGCCTCTCGGCCATTTGACGCCGTCATCAATCGGATGTTGTGAAAGTGCAGCGCAATATGCAGTAGGTGTTCAGCATCATAGAGTTAGGAAGGAGAAGAAGAGGGGTCTATCAGTTCAAATGGTTTGAAGCAGGGCTGTCAGGGTTTTCAAGATACTGCGCATACTGAGGTATCCCGAGATGCATCGCCTTAGCGGATTTTTGAGCTACTGCACATGACAATTGGCGATTTTTGAGCTCCTGCACATGAAAACTGGCACTGAGGTATCCCAAGATGCATCGCTCTAGCCTGCATCTTTTGTGCGTTACTGCGCACAGCACATACATGGGCCGCTCTATTCTCTTTCCTATCTGTATGTTCAGCATCCATCCTAAGATGATCGCAGACCGGGCAAGTCTCGTTAGCAGCCTGTCCTTGTGGATGCAGTTAGACCCCCAAGAAATCATGTCCGGTGGTGAGGCGAAAGGGGCAACATCCTCGGCTCTCTCAAGTTGTCTCGGGATAGGGCCAAGAGTGGCGAGGGTTCCCCATTGCTTCCCAAGACACTCATCTCTTTGGGCCACATGAGAAGATTTGTTGACATGGAAATGTTAATTATATTCTTCGCCCCGCTAAGCGTCAAGGGGACCTCGGCTTCAGCACATTCAGCCTTAGTCTGGCGTTTATATCGGCTTTTTTGTTGCCAGGAATTCCGACATGAATCTGAAAAGCATAGTCGCCTCAGCTGGTTCCGTTCTTTTCGGAACAGCCGACACTACGAACAGGAAGAGCGATGTCACAAAGAGCTTCTCTGACTTGGCGACCTGGCGTCCCCATTTGGGGACACTTTTTAAAACTTCCACACAAGATAGATGGCAGTATCTATCGCGTATGTGTATGTGTGCGTTGTGTTGTGTCTGTCTTACTTGACGAAAGTTTATAAGCGGGCTTCTGACCAAGCACACAAGCCTGAAAATATATGTCTACCAACCAACCAATCCACACATTAGTTAACAAGTTTATTAGTTCCGAATTTGACATGGTCCAATAGAAGAAGTTCCAAATATTAGTTTTCAGTCTTTAGTTACAGGTATCAGTCATTTATTTCTACAAAAGTGAAGTTGAACGAAGGTCAATACGATATGAGAGTTCTTAACAAATAATTTAAACCTTTTTTTCAAAAAGTTCTTTTAGTAGTTAATTTTAAAGGCATTTTGCATAAATTTTTTTTTAAATAATCTGTTAACTACAAATAAGTGAGACGGCCTTTTTTGTTGCATTTATAGCACAAAAAATGTTACTTTTAGAGGGTATGTCCCTAAGTGACTATTAAACATAATCGCTTCAAAAATTTCTTTGTAAAACATACTTTTTTGCATATATTTGTATGAAAAGTATGTTTGGATTAAGAATATAAGTGTAGGATTTTGCTCGGGTCTAAGAGGTGAAAGTTCAGTAGTAAGTGACCCACAATAATAGCAAACTATACAGTAACTCCTATTATCCGGAGCAATTGGGACCTAACCACAATCGTATAATAGGAAATTCGGATAATTGGAGTCAATGGGAGAAAATGTATATTTTAATCAATTACTCAATATATTGTTGGGTTGATAGACATTAACGACATATACAGGGTGGTTATAAAATAACGATCGCTATTCGGAGTGGTCTGCAGTTTTAATGAATGATCCAACTGCAAAGAACTTTGAGACACTTACTAATCAAGGAGGGGGGAAAAAGAATGGAATCACAAAAAACAAACTCGTCACTTGACCAGGGTTTTAATTACGAGGCGTAATTGTATGTGTTGGCCGTTATTAGCCATAATTGGCTATGCCTCGTAATTTAGAACCTTGGCCAAGCGACGTGTTTCTTTTCTATGATTAAATTATTTTTAAAAAAAGAAACTCGTCTCTTGTCCAAGGTTCTAAATTACGAGTCGTAATTAGCTGTGTTGCCCGTAATTGGCCATAATTGACGACGCCTCGTAATTTAGAACCCTGGTCAAGAGACGAGTTTGTTTTTTATGATTATTCTTTTTTATGATTATTTTTAAGGATTATATCTTTTTTTATGATTCCATTCTTTTCCCCCCTTCTTGATTAGTAAGTGTCTCAATTTTTGATGCATATGGATTATTCATTCAAGCTACAGACCACTCCGATAATAGCGATCGATATTTTATAACCACCCTGTATATGCGACATATAAACTTTTATTCTCAGTCTTTTTGTTACTGTTCGTCTCTGTCTGATGTCATGCCCAGTATTTTTTTGGTCGGTTCAAAAAAAGGGAGGGATGACATCCAATAAAGACGATCAGTAACAAGTAGGCCGGTCGGAATTTTTAGGACATTCGGATAAGCAGTACCACCTCGGATAATTGGAGTTCTACTGTAGATTAGTTTGTTGGTATACATACATTTTCAGGCTTGTGTGCTTGGTCAGAGACCCGCTTATAAACCTTCGTCAAGTAAGACAGGCACAGCACGCACACACACATACGTGACAGATGCTGCCTTCTATCGCGCGCCTCCTCCACAATTTAGACATGTCCCTGAAGGGGAGGGAAATAGTCTCCAGGGACTTGTACCCATGGGAAACTGCGCAATGACAGCCCACAGGACTTTCGAACCCAACAGATAAAACGAGCACGTACTCCGCATATACTCGGTGGGTTTTCAGTGGTACAGCTGTGGAAATAAAAAAGTACCCACTTGAGGTTATTTCATCCGTTAGTCACCCTAAAGAATCGGACCTTTTTGAGATTGTGTGCAATTAACATTCTGAGTTAATTGCACGATACAAAATTTGCATAAGGGGCCGTCTTCATATTAAAAATATTACGATCTTTGAAATTTCCAATAGCAACACCCAATTTTAATAACTTAGAAATGTTAAGCACTCTTGAAAACCCTTAAATCTAAGTTTTTGCTACATTTGGATGAATATTTGACGAGTTATTCAATCGAATCACTTGTGGACCTTTTGGGGTCCATCTCTAAAGTGACAAGCAAGCATGCATGCAAAGTCGTCTTTATTTATCAATTACACACGTAATCTTATACACAGTCCCCTAAAGGGTAATTATAAAGTATTTTGTGATTTACTCAGCAAATTATGAATAAACATTTTTTAAAATTGGGATTTCGCTTAAACTTCTTGTCTTAAATTTATTTCTTTAAAAATATTACGGGGTTTCCATTCATATTTTTTTTAAAAATCAATATAATAATTATTTAAAAATATAAAAATTGTTTAAATACCCTAATATTGAATGCATTTTGTTTGGGTTATTATAATTTCTTTTCAGTAAAAAATTCGTTTCATTATCTTAATTATTTATAGATCGGGATAGTTTTTTATGTGGAACTCATTTAACATTATGGGACCTAAACTTTGCACGTCTCTAACTCCTCTAATAATGCTTAAAAAGTAACAAAATTTGGCATTTCGTATTAACATAGGTCAGAGATTTGAAATATGGATTCAAAAAGGGGTGTTGCTATTGGAAATTTTAAAGTTAGTAACATTTTTAATATGAAGATGGCCCTTTATGCAAATTTTGTGTCATGCAATTAACTCAGAATGTTAATTGTTCACAATTTAAAAAAGGTCCGATTCTTTAGGATGAATAACGGAGGAAATAACCTCAAGTGGGTACTTTTTTATTTCCACAGCTGTACCTTGACTCATTTCACCGGACCTTTAAACCCGG
This sequence comes from Hylyphantes graminicola, assembly GCA_023701765.1. Classification (NCBI taxonomy): domain Eukaryota; kingdom Metazoa; phylum Arthropoda; class Arachnida; order Araneae; family Linyphiidae; genus Hylyphantes; species Hylyphantes graminicola. Next base: position 34,779,511 of record CM043118.1, read on the forward strand.
AGATCAAGACACTAACCACTAGGCTCCCCACAGCCCCGAGTTTCACTGTACATGTTTTTAGTGTGACTCAAATATATCGTGACTTAAGTTACCACATGTGCTATCTAATTTTTGTGAAAAGATCACATTTACCGTAAGGTAACCCTTGGCGCGATTTTTTTCGGATTTGGCGTTAAATATTTTTTTGTGGCAACCGTATGTTTTCGACTGATGATTCGAATTCTTTGACTTCGCAACGATGACGTTTTCCGAACAGATGGTGTTAAATGAACAAACACGTTTTTCAGCTCTCCCTCGTGTAGCTCTAATGCGACGATAATTCAAACCCATCCTATCATTTCGGTTGGTTTTTCGGCCGACTTTTGGCACGATTTTGGAAAGTTTGCCAAAGGTTACCGTTCAATAAATTTCTACCGTTTTGCAAAGCAAGATAGCACATGTGGGAACTTTAGTGACGATATATTTTTTATTTTTGTTATACTTACGATATCTCCTGCTTTTGGCTTCCTGGGTTTCAACTTGATGCTGACAGAGGCTGGAGGGACTGAAAGGAATGAAATGACATAATTTAATTTATATATTTTTAATACGTCGCTATTAGCATACTATATCGTATAACGTCATTTTTACATCTTTCCGGTAAGTATATGTGTTTAAGTACCCCCAAGGCATAACGAATTGGCGCAGGTAACTGAAATAGAATTTTTGCTGAAGAATTTACTTTACCTTTGTAGACTTTAAAGTGCTTAAAACGTACAATTCAATAGAAAAAAGTACCACCTTGCTCCAATTTTCTCCAAATGAACAAGGAAAAGTAAAACAGTGGTCTCATAAGTAATACTTATAAGTACATTATCCATCTTTTTCTTAACTCCTATAAATATCGCAGAAAAATCATAAAGGTCTCTACTTACACAACACGGCGGGTGTGACGTTTGCCACTAGAGGTTTCTTGAGAGCACTGTTGAATGCTTCACACCGGTAGGTGGCGCCGTTGTCGCTAGCGTCGGCTCGCACAACTAGCTCGCTCGTCGTGCCGGCAGTGGTACTTTTCTCGGCCCCGCGAAGCTGCAAATAAAAAGGACTTTAGCTTACAATATTCTACCTTTATGATATGCTTAGAGAGCCTACATAAAAGAACGAACTATACAATGTCTACAGCCTGAATGCGAGCATCGAAAGCATTTTCCTCCCCCACCCCACATGTGGTTTTCTTCGAAACGGCGTGAGCGTATTTTTACTACTTGCACTCTTAAAACAAAAGAGTGAAATCCACTCCAGTTGGAGAGGTGCATTTTCGACACTGGAAAGGAATGAATATTAACTCAGACTGAATTAAAATCACTCGTTTAGAGTGATCCTGTCGGAGGTTTAACACACAAAGGATCCACTCCAAAAGAGGAAGTGTATTTTCCAGACTGGAGGAGTGAAAATTAATCAGACTTGAGTTAAAAATCGCTCGTTCATTTTAAGAGTGTGGGTTTGAACTGTCAGCTTCACAACAGAACCTCAAACGCATTAGGTTTAGAGAAAGGACGCTCCCTCCGTTTCCTAGAAAACCAAGCTAAGGGAAGGGGGAATAAAGTGTTTTCGTAGCTCGCCTAGTAAATAGAAAAGGTATAGTACTTAATCGTACAAGTATACAAGAGATGGCAACCGGAACTCCAATTTTCTTCCGGGTTTGTGTCAAACAGTAATCGTTATCGCTCGACGGTGAATTAGCTAAAATTGGAAATGAAAATAATATCTGGCTGGACAATTCGATGAAGAAAAATCGTCTGTAAATATATGTTTTGAAATACAAGAGAAAATTAAAATCCTTATTCCATGAACCATTACTGAGTGAGAGACTTAATACCATTAAGTTATTATTCATTCGTTTAAAACGCCGAAATTTACATCAACTAATGAAAAGCTGCCTAATATCGTAGTTAGAAAATATTATATATGTTGGGGGGGAGGGGAGGGGGGATTCCAGTCACTCTAGTGCAGCAACATAATAATAAGCTATTTGATAAGTTTTGTGTCTTAAATTCTGGTTATTAATCAAGAATGTTTTACATTGAAAGATAAATTTATTCTTTGTGTAATGATGCATTACATTTTTGTAACTTGCTGATTTTCTTTCAAAGTAATTTTAATATGTAAAGACAAAGTGCTAAATCACTACAATTTAATATTTTACAGTTGCCTTTTAAAATAGTTCATTGCCTTTTAAAATAGTCATACATATATTTTCAGGCTTGTGTGCTTGCTCAGAGAGCCGCTTATAAACCTTCGTCAAGTAAGACAGTCACAACACACGCATACACACTCACATACACACATAAACGTGACAGATGCTGCCATCTATCACGCGCCATCTCCACAATTTAGACATGTCCCTGAAGGGGAGGGAAATAGTCTCCAGGAACCTGTACCCGTGGGAAACTGCGCAATGACCGCCCACAGGACTTTCGGACCCAACATATTTAACGAGCACGTACTCCCCATATACTCGGTGAGTTTTCAGCGACCAAGACTTGATCGCGGGACCTTCCGATCCGTAGATCGCGACACTGACCACAGGGCGCCTCACAGCCCTTAATAGAACTCGAAAAATTGAATTAGAAAGAAAAATCCAATATGGCGGAAGATGCCATTTTACTTAAAAAATACTCACATACTCACATTTAGCGAAAAACTATCTTTTAGATTCATTATGTACATATTAAAAATTTAATAGAAATTAACATTAAGATAGAACTAAAATAAAAAGAATTTTTTATTTGGGGGCGATGGATTGCTTTACATAAACGGTGAAAAAAATTCAATATATCGGAAGGTGCCATCTTGATTTTTTTAATTTTCTTCAAAGTAATGTTCCATAGTAACTAAGTATTAAAAATATACTTAAAACAAAATATTTTGTTGGGCTAAATATAAAACAAAAATATTGAAACTGAAAAAATCCAATATGGAGGATTCTGCCATTTTGAATTTTTTATTTTTTAAAATTTTCTTGATAATTGTGATTCTTCATAACTAAATGCATATGTAAAGACGAAAACTATTCTTTTTCGCCCAATAGACCGAAAAATATTAAGATTACAAAATTCAAGAAGACTGAGATGCCACCTTGAATATTTAAAAATGCTCAAGGGTACCAAAACGTACCTTCCAGATTCGTAATCTACACCATAGAATTTATAAGAATCATCAAAAAAAAAAAAAAAAACTTTAACCACTCAGTGCAGGGTTCGGCCGAAAATCAGGGTTTGGCGACCTGGCTACATCTGATCCTAAGTTCTGTAGCGCCTGGCCTAGATTGGATCATTTTAAATTGTTCAATCTTTCTTTCGAAAGTAACCGAAACTTTAAATTTTACATTAAGTATTTTCTTCTAAACTTTTAATTTTTTTTATTTGAAAGAAATTAAACAATTTTTGTTGACACTCTGTTCACATGTTAATTTTATGCTGTGTTTGGCAACACATTTTTAGTTTCAGTTCGTATTATTATATATACTTCAACTTCATAGCTTTTAAAATATAAAAGAACACGAACACGAACACGAGCTTTTTGGAACAAGAGCAATCAGATCCATAGATTAAATACACTCTAGATCTGAATCCCTGATTGGATTAGCATTGGAGAATTTCTATATTGAAATTGACATAGAAACTAGCGCCCCTATAGTTACTTTGGGAACTACTGTGGTTTCGCGGCTGCTTTTTTCTAGCCTTCTTTAGGAGCTTTAACACAGTCTATTACGCATCGTAATTTAAAACCCAGGTCAAGTGACGAAAAGAAGCTATTTTTGGCGACAGCGGGACCATGCGTTTTTTTATAATTATATTTTTGTAATTAAAATTGTTGAAGTTTTACTTAAATTTATTTCTTGATTTAATTTAATGAATTAAATAATATTTCAATTTATTAGACAGTATCTACTTTTTGACTGTGTTAAAGCTCGACAAGAACAGGCAGTAGGAAGCAAATTGTACTTAGTTTATTTATTTTTAATGAAGTCACTTTTCGAACGACAGTATTATTAAGCAAGTTTCATATGCATTAAATGTAGTGCTAGAATATAAATAAAAATTATGCAAGACATTCGTTAATAAATAATTCGTGAAATTACTTTTTACAACATTGATTGTAGCAAATTGAATACAAGAATAATATTCAAAAGCATAAATATCGGCATATTTTTTTCTTATTACAATCATTTTTACAATATATTTTTATTCTTATCAAACAATCTTTAAATATGTACATTACAAAGAAACAACACATAACTTTAAATATTTTATTAAAAATGACAAGAAAACTGCAGTTATTTAGCACAATTATTATTTCAATTTTGCTAGATAATAAAAACATAAGATTGTGCATCAGTGTTTATTTAGAACGCCGCCATGTATCTTATGTATGCGATTTATGCCGGTAAATTTATCAGTTTCTGTGAAGAGGCTGCAATATCCTATAAGTATGAAGCGCAGAGCATTTCTTCATGCAGAACTAATTCCTATCATTTCTTTAACCAATTCTAAATGATAAAATAAAAACGAATAAATAGATATTCTTTACTTATTAAAATTATAGTTGAAAGCCAGAAACTAGTGGGACTTTTTTTTTGTAAAATTTATTGCAATTTAATCAACAAGATCTTTTAAAGATTTATAACTTTAGGAACAATAGCAAAACTTTTATATAAGTTAAGAAATAAACTGAATTATCTTTTAGAATCGATGACATTCGATTTTTATATTAAAAAAAAAAAACGAGAAAACTTTACTATAGTTCAGAACAGTTATTTAAAAAAACCCAAAAAGAATAAGAATTTGCAATATTATTTACATGAAATGCACTTACTGTCGTTTATTCTCAAGACAGCTGAAAATTCTTCGAAATACACTATTTAAATAAAAATTAACAAAAAATAATTGAAGACTACGAAAAAATAAACAAATTTGAACATTATTCTATTTCTAAAATGTATTTAGCAACTTTATCGTCATAGTAACCGAAATTTACTCTCTGTTGCCAGACTTCGATTTTAATAAATTCGAAAGTTTTAGGATGTGATATCCCGAATATACCTAGCAACAAATAAATGATTAGCTTTATATTAATTCATTCCTGAGTATTAGGTAGCCTTAAAATCGAAAATTTCAATTATCAGTTTAAAACTGACCTAATATTATGGTACATTCCGAAGAAACAATTGCGCTACAATCGGAAAGTGCAATTATGCCAATCAACAAATCAACCATTAATAGTTTATTAGTTCCTCAGGTAACTTTAGGTGCGCAGGCATCAGATTGACTTACTGGTCTAGAGTGTTCTTTGTCTATGATCAGATCTTACATACTTATAATATACTACAGTACTGACTCAGTTTGGAACTAAAGATGATATTTTCCTGACCCGTAGACTGAAATTATAAGTATGTATTCTCTTGTTTTAAATACAAAGATTATTTTTTTGCCATGTTTCTTCCATTTTAATCTAACCGTTATATTTAGTCATACATTTTGTTATTAAATCTAAACTTTTCTGAGCCATTTTCTTTGTCTATAGTTTATTAATCGTATTTAGTTAGTTATCTTATTTAGTTATGTCTTTAGTTAAAATCGTATTTATTAGTATACAAAGTTTTGCTCGAACAAATGCAATTTAAATTATATTTATTGCGAAATTTGAAGTTACTTTTGGATTTGGGAAACTTGGATTACTTGGGAAAAAGATTTGTCTGTTCGTGAAAAATAAGCGATGCACTATATTGTATCCTAATTAATGTGTTATTTACCTATCAAACAATATTTCAATAATTTTCTAAATAGTTCGGTATTGTCATTTTGGCTAAAGTCAACGTCACATTTGATAATAATGTTGTTATATGTAGTGAAACGGATTTTGAAAATGGTGGCCATTTTTTTCGAACAGTGCTTCCAGAACGCATATTTCTATTAATTATATTCAACTGCGAACGTCTTATTAGAGTTTAACACTTTCGTTCTTCGTGTTCGCTTTGCTTTATGGGCAAATAAGAAAATATTATTTACAGTGGAATTACCGAAATCTTAATTAAAAATTTGAAATGACGAAACAAAGAAACATTTAATTTTCAATGCAACTTGGAAGATATTTAAACGTTAGTGCAATTTGTTCTTCTCTAACAATTTACGATTATTTTACAGTGGCTTTCAAATGTAAAGCATATAAGCCTATTTGTATGCTTAAATAATAATAGAAGATAGGTACTTAACTAAGATTTCTGAACAACTGAACAATATTTGTGGTAAATATACAAAAGACGAATTATAGCCGTGTTGTGTTTATCATAAAACCAAATTAACTAAAGTAATATCATCATAGTACTTTACAGTTTTAGGCTTATTACATAGACGATGTATAAAATAAAACAAATGAAATAACTTATTCAAACGAAATTTTAGGGAAAAAAAATAATGTCTTATCACTACGTTCTCGCCAATAAGTTTGTCGAGAAATAAAAATTCGTACACCAAAACTAGGAATTTACCAATAGTTCTAAATTTTTTTAAAAAAATCACTTTTACTTTAAATCATTCGATAATTTGTTATTTTTTCTTTATGTAAATTATGACAGGTTAAAACAGCTGGCTATTTTTTCTTATTTTTTTTAAAAATATTACTACTTTGTTGGTTGCGAGTTTTTACTTAAAGTAACGTTGTGATACGGATGTCTGAAACTTAATTTCAATTTATTTTCTGACAAGCTACATTCACCGAAACATACTTTTCATACAAATATATGCTAAAAAGTATGATTTGCAAAGAAATTTAAAAAAAAAAATACATAATATGTTTAAAATTTACTTAGGATCGCCCTAACCCTTAAAAATATACTCGTTTTTGTGTTATAAATGCAACGAAACAGAAAGTATCACTTATTTGTAGTTAACAGATTATTTATTAATTTTTTTAAAAATAAAATAACATATAGAGAATGATATAGATATAATCAGGAATGTTATAAATTAAACTAGAATAATTAAAAACTAATAAAAGTGTGTTTACTTGTTATATAAATGTATCATTTAAATTTTAAAATGCATTGGGAGAAGCTTTGCTTGTGTACGTGTAAACAAATAAACCCAGAATATTGTATTTATAGAAATTTAAATTAGAATTAAAAAATTAATTAATTTTATTTAATTTTTATATAATTAGAATAAATTTAAATTTTTCTTTGCATTTTAAAAATTAAAGGTACAAAAAGAAAAAGTATATTATTATTAATAATGAAGTATTAATTAAAAATTACATAAAATAATTATTTATTTATTTGTATGAAAAGGTTTAACTTTATTAATTTCCAGTAAAGGCAAATTTAGTTAATTAATTTAAGTAAAAGTAAAGTAAGAACTTAATTTCACTTAACTTTAATTTAATCGCTTAGTAAGATTTTAATTTAACTTTATGTCAGTGTTAAAGGAGTGACTGAGTAACTCAGGAGCATTAAATATTCGTAAAATCACAAAAGAAAGTATGGATAGTATAAAACATTATTTGCAGTTTCAGAAACAAAGCAAAATGGTTAACCAATAGTAGTTCCATCCAAATTGATAACTTGCTTAACCCTTTCCGTCCCAGTGATGCCATTTGGCATCATCCCTTTCAATATTTTTTTTTTCCAAATGTCTATGTCCGTTATGACATCCAACACATATCATTCGATTCTTCCTACTTTGTTCTATTAGAAAATATTTTACATAAATCTCAATAGAAGTCAGAACTACTATTTTTTTTTAATTCAGAAAATAGCTAACAAGCTTTTCACCTGATTTTTGAAAAGTTCACTTCAGTTCCACAGATTAGAAACACAATTTAAACTGTTTCGGTTAAAATAATTACTAAAATTTTTTTAATAATATGATCAGATACCTTAAAATATATAACTCGAAGGGTTTTTAGGTAATGTATATTTATTTTGTTGTTTTCCACAGTTTAATTTTTTTTTTCATTATTTCAAAAACCATATAAAAAATTAAAATGAATTTTTTTTCTTATGGAACTCTTATTTTTGACCTAATCTTATTTTGTGAATATCAGATGTTTCTGTAGTGTAGTAAATTTTTGGGACTGAAAGGGTTAAAACGCTCTTTTTTATTTTGTCAAAATTTGTAAAAGCATAGCGGGACTGTGTGAGGGAGTGATGAATTTGATTTATTGAGGGGTAATTTTTAATGTTGGGTAGTTTTACACTACTCTTGATTTTTTCATGATTCCATTGTGTTGGTGTATATTGTTTATTTTTATCATAATATTTAATAATTTTTTTTTATCAAACTTGAAGAGTACAGGGGAAGAACAGCTTTATTTCGTAGAAGACTTTCCTCAATAGCCTCTTTGGGGATGACAGCGAGAAATCGCCTAAACTGGTGAAAAGAAACCGGTTACTCGCTTTGTTTATCTTTCGCGGCAACCCTGATTCACGCCAGATATCAGTGGATACGAGTCACACGTTTGTACCACTAATGAAGAACCGAAAGAAGAACCGGTTTTCGGTCGCCAATGTCCACCAAGCATACACAATTACGGAAAGACTCTAAAGAAATCCCCTGTACTTCTTCCCCTGTTCTCTTCACTTATCCATGGCTACTTTGGTCGCATAAAATATTAGTAATAAGAATTTAGTTAAGTTTCTCAAATAATTCCAGAAATTAAAAACCTTGTTCAAGTAAGTTTTACACGTTTTCAAACATGAGGAAGATAAATTAATTTTGCATAGTCCCCTGTATGATTAATAATAATTTGTAAAAAAAATTTGCTATTGTTTGAGATTTCGTGCTTATGAGTTAATATATTAATCCCGATTGATGAAACCCACATACCTGTTGCACATTTTAAAGTTAAATTTTAGAGAATTACCTAATGTACAAAAGCTACCGGACCTAGTTTCAATACCAGTATTGTACCAAAGGTCACTTTTAAAACTTTTTAAATCCTGATATTTAACCCATTTATTATATTAATTATATAAAAAATAAAGTTCTATTAGGAAGCGATTGGTCTAATAATTCCTGCCCTAAAAGCTACAAACTTAAAATAAGTTCAATTGTAAATTTACAAGGATTTGAAATATTTCGATTCTTGGTACACACATGTGTCCTTAAGCATGGTTTTATGTCACATAAAAATTTATTTTGTAATGGAAGATATTTGTTATTAGTAAATGTTCTCTATTTTTGCATAAATTTTGAAAAGACGCCTCCTGCTTAGGTCAATATCTGGTATGTTGTAAATGTAAACCATTTTTCAAGAAATCAAACTTAATAGTTTAGTTTAATATACTAAGTTAGATAAATAAAGCACTAAGTATAGTTTCCCTATCCAACATTTATAAACATTATTTTAAATAGCATTATTAAAATTTTGCACTGTTTGAAAAAATAAATACTTAATTATAACAGATTTAGCACGTCTTTATTTTATAAATCCGTTCAAAATGACTGATAAGGATATATTTGTGAAATATTTGTTTAAACTTAGAATATTTTAACACAACTAGAACACCCACACTGTGAAAAAAGTCCACTGTTCTTACAGGAAAAAAAAAACTGTCAGCTGGTGTTCCAGAAAAATAATAAAACATTTAGAGATAAAATCTGTTATTTTATACAAACAAGTTGTAATTTTGATGCAAAAACCGACAGAACTTAAGCTTTTTAGCAGAAAATATTTATAAAAAGAAATTGTATCTGCCCCTGGCATTAAATCAAACAACCGGTCACCCCAGTGGAAAGCAGGGACCCTAACCACAATATTACAGAAAAATAAACTGCTGAACCCAGGTTCGTACCACAAACCTTCAGACATCTAGTCCAACGCTCACCCAACTGGGCTGTTTCGGCCCGCAGGGTTTCAACAAACAGTTATGACTTTCTTGGTGGGGGGCAAGTTCGCCGAACACTGCGACCTTAGGTCTATTGTATTCAACCCCAGAAATGACACAATCACAAGAGATCACACAAAGAAAGAGATGACACAAACACTTAGACAAATAATAACATTTATTGACGGACGCAAACATCCATGCCATGACCGGGACTCGAACCCGAGCCCACCAGCTCCAAGGGCTAACACGTTGACCATTGCGCCAGTAGGCCGGCTGACAAACAGTTAAAATGCTTGTTTAAGTTGCAGTCTAGTATTCTTTTTGGGGTTAAAAACAGTAAAAACTCTTCTTTATGCAGTATATTTTTACAAGGAAAAAAATGTTTTAAACACGTGTTTTAAAAATGACTCTATTTTGTGATAACTGCGTCAGACCCATTTTTCTAACAGCTTATGAGAAAATTATTTATATTTTATTTTATTCGAACCAACAACGTGAAACTTTTCCTAAAAACATTAAAATATGGGAACAAAAGAATTTTTGCTTATTTAGTCAAAAATGATCTTTATTTGATTAACATATGTCTTTGTTTCTGGTTTTAAGTTCTATCGAATGCTTTTTTCAACAGTTTATATTGCTCAAACATTAATTGATTTAGGTGTTAACTAATTATATAACGTTTAATGAGAATAAATTCAATTTCACATTCTTTTCAGGGTTGGGTTTTTACCGGTAAAAACCAGGTTTTTACAGGGAAAAACCAATTTACTTCGTATGCTCAGAAACAAATATTTCTTGATCTGTACATAATTTACGCTTTTTTTATGTAGACACACATGCGTGAATAATTGGACATGTTTCCTAATAAATAGGAATGATATTCTATATTGTTGTCAAAAGATTACATTTTTGGCCAAGACTTGAGGGACATTACACATTTTAGAATTCAGCAGTCTGTAACTATTAATCAGTTGGATGTATCTATGTTCTGGAATCAAAGTCATTCAAATAATTAGAGATGAACACATGCAGAATGTAAAAATAGTAAGGTGTTGTTCTTAATGTTTATATTTTTTTTTCTTCCTCTTGGAAAGAATATTTTTGAAAAAAAAAAGAATAATATGTATATAGTAATTTGTATAGAATATTGGCTCTTCAAACACATTCATGTCATAATAAAAAGAAAACTAGAATTCATTATCATCAACAAGAACACAAATTATTGATTTATCTGTTTTTTTTTCATTTGGTAATAAATATAATGTTATTCAGAAGATGGGAAAACACGTTTTTTTTACCAAGAGTGGGAAAAACACGCTTTTTACCAAAAGTGGTGGAGGCGCGGATCCAGGAGTTCATTAGGGGGGGGGGGGGGGGTAATCCAGATTTTATTTTGGGGGGGGGGGGGGGGGGACGGGATTTTTTTAAAGAATAAAACAAATGGTTTTTAATTATTTCTTAATTTTTTCCCATTTCATAAATTTTTTTAAATAAATTATAGTTTGCAAACTCTTTTCAAATATTGTTTAAAACCATTGTTTTTGAAGACATCTTGCTTTTATAGATGATTGATATGAAAACAAAAATGAAATAACACTGTACAAAATGTTTTAAAAATTTAATAAAGTGTTAAAGCCCCTATGAAAGTAGATGATGGTGGTTTATGACGGTCAATGATAACTCACAAGAACAAACGGATTCTTAATGAAATTGGAATGTCTCTCTTCACAGTATTAGCTTCCTTTTGAACCTCAAAAATGCCAAAACAATTTTTAAACAATCGTCTTTATTTTTTACCCAAAAAATTCCATCTACGAAAAGTACACAAAATGAAAATTAACTTCTAGTTTCGGGATCCCATTCATCACGCGCGCGCTGCGTCGTTTTCTCTTCGTCGCAGTTTCTCTTATTTTAGATCAATACGTTTCACTCCCATATACCCGTTAATCACCCACCCTCCTTTGCCCAAATAATCCAACAGTAGGAGAAACTAAAATCCCGTCGCTTGGTCAGCTTTACGCGAGGGGGTTATAGTAAATTTAGTTTACTACAGTGCCATTTAAAAAAATCGGATTTGTGTATTTTGATATGTAATCGAATAAACAAACAAAATTTCAAAACGATTAATTTGGCCTTTTCCTTTCTAAACAATCCTCTGAAACACGGTCAACTTCAGGTGGGTACATGTTTCGCCCCCCCCCTTAATTAACAGTAAGAAAATCATGTATTTGCAGCGGTTCTAAACAACAATGTAATTTACTAAATTCTTAAAAAACTTCTCTATACCATATAGATTAAAATAAAACTACTAAATGTCAACTAACTAAATCATATGGCGTTAAAATTTAGATATTTCATCTTAGATTAATATACATATTGCTTTTTTTTTTATCTTTCTCTTTAAAAATACCATATTCATTACCCCTAATCCTTAACCAACTTGTTTTGAGGAATCCGATAGCGCCGGACTTTTCGTTAGTTCCGGAGATAATGGAATTAATAGATAATTACTAATTCGATCACTGAAGACGACAAATTTGGATAGTAAAACCTTAAAAATAGGTTTGTATAAAAGTGACAGATAAAAGTTAAGATCTTAGGGGGGGGGTAATTACCCCATTTACCCCCCGCTGGATCCGCCACTGAGTGGTGGGCTGTAAGGAGCCTAGTGGTCACGATCTCGGACTCCAGATCGGAAGGTTGAGAGTTCGAGACCCTGTGCCACTGAAGACTTACCGAGTATATGCGGAGTACGTGCTCGTAAAATCTGTTGGGTCCGAAAGTCCTGTGGTCGGTCACTGCGCAGTTCACCATGGGTACAGGTTCCTGGAGAAAATTTCCCTCCCCTTCAGGGACATGTCTAAATTGTGGAGGTGGCGACAGATGGCAACATCTGTCATATGTGTTTGTCTTGTGTTGTCCTACTTGACGATGGTTTATAAGTGGGTCCTTGCGACCAAGCACACAAGCCTGAAAATATATGTCAACCAATCCAATCCAACCAAAAGTGGTAAAAACCGTATATGGTAAATACCGTGTCAACCCTGATTCTTTTACAGGTTGCAGAATATATAAAAAGCTCCTATTCAACAATTTCTTCCTGGCACTTGGAGTTAAGTGTGAGTTGGAACTCCTATTCCTAAACAGGTAACAAAGTTTGCTCTGTATTTTTCTTTTCCCAATAGCCTTCTGGATATTAGGTCCGTGATTGATTTGATACTTTTCAGTTTGGATTGGAAAACAGGGAAGGATACCTGGCTCCAAGTTGACTGACTTCAGTTTTGTATACAAGCAGTAAATTTATCCTTGCGCTTAACCCTTTCAGTCCCAAAAATTTACTACACTACAGAAACATCTGATATTCACAAAATAAGCTTATTTTAGGTCAAATATAAGATTTCCATAAGAAAAAAATTCATTTTAATTTTTTATATAGTTTTTGAAATAATGCCAAAATTTTTTAACTGTGGAAAACAACAAAATAAAAATCTATATATTACCTAAAAACCCTTCGAGTTATATATTTTAAGGTATCTGACCATATTATTTAAATAAATTAATAATTATTTTAACCGAAATAGTTTAAATTGTGCCTTAAATATAAGGAACTGAAGTGAACTTTTCAAAAATCAAGTGAAACGCTTGTTAGCTATTTTCTGAATAAAAAAAAATTGTAGTTCTGATTTCTATTGAGATTAATGTAAAATATTGTTTAATAGAACAGAGTGTGTAGAATCGAATGATGTGTGTTGGATGTCATAACGGGGCATAAACATTTCGAAAAAAAAATATTGAAAGTGATGATGCCAAATGGCATCACTGGGACTGAAAGGGTTAAATTGGAACTTTCTGCAATTATCCTTCATTCAGAAAGATTTCAGTTTAATTGGAAAATAAAGAAATTCAGTATGCTTCCTCCCAAAACAGGGGAATATGTAGAGAATGTTTATTTTTCTACTCCACCAGAGAGAAACCTCTGCTAATTGATTTTCTTCCAAAAATTATCTGATTTTATTGTAATACTCCCTTCTGCTGCTGAAATATGAACAATTTCTCACATTTTTTCATGTCAGATTTTTTATAATAAGCATACAATGAGATGAATTTTTGAAAGAAAATTATTAAAAATTAAAACTAACCGAATGTAACCTATAAATTTGTAATGCAGAATTAAATGCTTTGTTTGGGGCTTTTTTTTCTTGTCGACTACAATTGTTGTGTAGAAGTGCTTAAGTGACAGATTCTATTTAACACCTAGTGTTTTTTTTTAGCTTAGCAAAGCTATTATTGTTAGTTTTTTTATTAGTCCATTGTGTATAATTTTCTATCGTAACATTTCATTTTTTTTTATCAAACTAAACCATGACTACTTTTGTTTTATAAAATATTAGGAATAAGAGCTTATAGTCCAGTCAAAATAGACATTTCAATTAACAAAAATTCGCACCCAGCTAAATTTTGGTACATATCTTTAGTACACTATTATAAGTAAAATATCAAAAGTCCCCATCGATCCCATGTCTGCGTTTTCCGCCATCTTGAAAAAACGTTCGAATTTCGCCCATTTTCCAGTTTTTGGCCTATAACTTTTTTCCTAAGCATTTTTGATATAATTTTTCGACACAAAGTTGTAGAAAACAAAATTTTCTTCAAAATAGGTATGCAAAGTTTTTATGTGCGACAATTAGTTAAGGAGCTACGAAGCAGCAAAAAGGGTGTACAATCGAGTGTTTCGAAAAAATATTACGTTCTAACGACTTTCTATCGCTGTAACTCACATAAAACTTCCTTTTATCAATAAACAATGATTTTACAAGTCGTAGAGAATTTAATTTCCTACAAAATACACTTATCAAAATTAAGTTTCTTATATATTCCAAGAAGAAAGATTAAATTTACAGAAACCCAAAAAAGGTTCTATTTTCACCCGACAATACACTGTTTCATTTTTTTTAAGGTAGATCTTTCCCATTGTTATTTTTTATTACTTTTGTGAATCTAAAACTTGTAGAAAATAATTTTTTCTATAAAATGGTTCTATTTTGTGTTCCATGCGATAAAATGTAACGGAGCTACGGTGTTCGAAAAATGGCGTAAAATCTTGAATTTCGCAAAAAGAGTTTTTTACCACTTCAAATCCCGATAATTAAAACAAAAAACTTCATTTCAGTGGAACATAATTATTGTGGAACTTGAAGACATCATCATTTATTATATTGGTACGGTCTTAAAAGTTATTTTAGATTCAATACCAAAGAATTTTGGGTTTTTTTTTCGAAAAACATGAGTAGAAGCCGTTAAATGTTTTGCCAAAGACACAGAGAAAAGAAGGGAAGTAATTTTAGCCCCAAAGATCTTGCGATATCGATGCTTTTTATAAAAAATATATATTTTAGATATCGTTGCATAGTTGTTATTGATTATGATGAATAAGAACATAATGATGTTTAGTCGAAACTAAGACGTTTTCTGAAATTTACACTGATTATCGGAAGCACATTCTCAAGCATTATGGCTTTACGGTAATTGTTGCATTTGATGGCTAATAGCTCAAAAAAAGTCCTCACCTATCCCATGTCAGCTAAAAAATTTATTCTAGGTCAAAGTTCACAAATATAGTCTAACCTCGGAAACTCGACTTCCTATAAGTCGAATAATTCATTAAGGTGGCCAATCACCTTTGACAGCAAGTTTCTGAATATTCTATTCCAACCATATCGTTGGGCGATATTATTATTAGTTATGAATATAAAAATAGTTTTGAGAAAGTAAATCCTAAAAAAACAATTTCTTTTTTGTATTTGTGGAATATTATAGTAAAATATGCTTCAAAAATCACGCTTTCGCAAAACATGACATCTTTACAATTTTTTTTCATCGTTTAAATTTAAATATGCTAAACAAACATTAATAAAGGTCATGAACTAAAAGCATTAAGATATCAGCGCCCAAATTTTTAATAGGCAAAAGTTTGAAGCATTACATCGAAAACACATAGAAACAAGAGGGCAACAAGCATATAAATAGTTTTAAAATATCCAATTCTTAATAATTTTGCATGATATTCTAGTTCAAAACCTTCTTCATACTGTTACAAAACTACTGTAAAATTTGGATGCAATTGATAATAAAGAACTTCAGTTTTTATGTTTTGCGTAATGCGTTTTGAAAAAAAAATGCAAAAAAAGCTTTTAAGCACTATAACTTCGGCTCTATTAAAAACTAGAAAAACTAGAAACAAAAATGAAACAGATTTAGAAAGCTGAATGTTTATTTTATATTAAAATGCAAAAAACAACAACAAATGTTTGATATTTAGTCGATTTTGGCTGAAAAAAGGTCATCGGATACCTCAACTCGAACTTTTAATCGAGTCTCAAATCATTTCTATACTTTTCTTTAAAAAACTGTCTCGATAGCTCGAAGTGAACATCAACCGGTCGAAGAGGAACCATTCAACAGCCAAAATGACTTACAAAGCAGGAATATATCAACTGAAACATCTGCAATCAACTATACCCAGAAGACTGGGGTTGGAAATTAGTAAATGATATTTTGTAGCAAATTCAAACTTTACTCCCACCTGCTCCAGAAAAACTGCTTAAAATACTATATTTTGTAATTGCAAAAAGGATTGTAGTGCATACTGTGGCTGTAAAAAAGTCGGAATATATTGTTCTTTAGTATGTACCAATTGACATGGCCAATCTTGTTTAAATGTTGATTCAAATGCATCATAAGAGGATTCTTATATAGGAGATAACCGATGAATCTTTACGTGAACTATTCCTAGATCTTCAGCAAGAGGAAGAAGATAAAGAAGAAAGCGAATTAGACATTGTTGAAGAAGGATTTGAAGATTATCTCTCAGATTAAAATTTTCCCGAAATAAAAAAAAAAGTTTATTCATGACTCATTGTACCATTTTTATTGAATAATTATCTAAAAAACTAATAGAAAATACTATTGAATGTACGAACTCCATTTGATAAGACTGTTTATTTTTTGAAACCTAGTAATACTCATGAATAATCAAAAGTATAATCATCGAAGAATTTATCTGGCTATCCAAAATGGCAAAATCATATCTTTTTATTACATGTGTGTATGTGCAATAACTGGCTGCGATACTACGTCAGCATTCAGCAATGTTCAGAAAGGGCAAAACATCAGTATTTAAATTGGTTGAAAAACGTAATGAATGTAACGTAATGCAGTGTACAATAGAAAAATTAATTATTCTTTATTATACACTTTACCACATTTATTTTCATAGTTCAATTACTAGATTTTCCTTAAACTAAAAGTATTTTTTATTCAAACTATTTGTTGAAATAAAATTGAAATCTTTTATCAAAATCACATGTATTTTTCATTTGAATAAATAAACATCTTCGGTTTTAAAAAATATATATATACCAAAATTCTTTGGTATTGAATCTAAAATAACTTTTAAGACCGTACCAATATAATAAATGGTGATGTCTTCAAGTTCCACAATAATTACGTTCCTCTAAAATGAAGCTTTTTGTTTTAATTATTAGGATTTGAAGTGGTAAAAAACTCTTTTGGCGAAATTCAAGATTTTATGCCATTTTTCGAACACCGTAGCTCCGTTAGATTTTATCGTATGGAACACAAAATAGAACCATTTTATAGAAAAAATTATTTTCTACAAGTTTTAGATTCACAAAAGTAATAAAAAATACAATGGGAAAGAGCTACCTTAAAAAAAATGAAACAGTGTATCGTCGGGTGAAAATAGAACCTTTTTTGGGTTTCTGTAAATTTAATCTTTCTTCTTGGAATATATAAGAAACTTAATTTTGATAAGTGTATTTTGTAGGAAATTAAATTCTCTACGACTTGTAAAATCATTGTTTATTGATAAAAGGAAGTTTTATGTGAGTTACAGCGATAGAAAGTCGTTAGAACGTAATATTTTTTCGAAACACTCGATTGTACACCCTTTTTGCTGCTTCGTAGCTCCTTAACTAATTGTCGCACATAAAAACTTTGCATACCTATTTTGAAGAAAATTTTGTTTTCTACAACTTTGTGTCAAAAAGTTATATTCAAAAATGCTTAGGAAAAAAGTTATAGGCCAAAAACTGGAAAATGGGCGAAATTTCGAACGTTTTTTCAAGATGGCGGAAAACGCAGACATAGGATCGATGGGGACTTTTGATATTTTACTTATAACAGTGTACTAAAGATATATACCAAAATTTAGCTGGGTGCGAATTTTTTGCAAACCTACCCCTATTTTTTTGTCTATTTTGACCGGACTATTAGTTAAATTTCTCAAATAATTCACTCTGTTAAAGCTTTGTTCACTCACATTCTACATCGAATTACCTAATGTACAAAATCTACCGAAACTAGTTACAATGCCAGTAGTATTGTATATAGGGTCACTTTTTTTTAAAACTGCATTTACCTTAAATAATTTGGTATGTTTGAACAATTAAATACAGAATTTTAGCACAGCTAGATACCTATGGTACAAAATGTCTGAAAAGGATATATATGTTTGAAAATATTTTTTCTAATCTTAAGAATCTAGTAACGAAAGTGAATTAGAACAACTGTGAAAGTCTAAAATCTGTCAGCTGATGTGCCAAAGGAATACCAAATTTTTACAGATAAAGCTTGTTTATTTTATACAAACAAATTTTAATTGTGATGCAAAAAAACTGTTAAACTAAAAATGTAAAGAATAACTAAATTGTACCCCCCCCCCCCCGGCATTAAAATAACCCCCTGGATATTACACAGGAATAAAAGGCTGCTGAACCCAGGCTGGAACCACATACCTTTACATCTGTGGTCCAACACTCCCAAATGAGCTATTTTGGCAGTGGCCCACATAGTTTCAATAAACAGTTAGAATGCTTGTGCGTGGTTAAAAACAGGAAAAACTCTACTTTTTACATTAATGAAACAAAAGTATTTTTGTTTATTTAGTTAAAAAATTAGTATCATAATTTGATTGCCCTTTTTTCCTGATTTTTAAGTTCTAGGGATCACTTTTTTCAACTGTTTAGATTGCTCTAACTGTAATCTTTTTAGGTATTTTAACCAGTTATATAATTTTTGAATGCAAACCAATTTAATTTCATATTTTTCAGATTGCAGAGGATATAAAAAAATCCTGTTCACATTTTTTCCCTTGTACTTGCAGTTATAGAAGAGTTGGAACTCCTATTTCTAAACCTATTATAGGTAAAAAAAAAAGTTTGCATATTTTTCTTTTTCTAATTTTTTTTTCTTAATAGTATTCTGGATATTAAGTACATGATTTATTGATTTGTTACTTTGCACTTTAGATTAAAAGACAAAGAAGGATACGCCATTCTTAGCTGGCTGAATGCAATTTTTGTTTAACCGTAAATTTATCCTATAGTTTAAATCGGAACTTTCTGCAATTATGCTACAATCAGAAAGATGTCACTTTACTTGGAAAATAAAGAACTTTTGTATGCTTCCTCACAAAGTAGGTGAGTGTTTGAACAGTGCTTATTTTTCTACTCCCATTTTTAAAGAAACAGAATTTTACCTACTGCTATATCCAAAGGGTGGGGATGAAAAATATAAAGAATACTTATCTTGTTACATTGGTAGAAAAAAGAAGGATGTTAGTCCAATTACAATAGGATATACTATGACATTAGAGTCAATAGATGGGTCTCATAATAAAAGTCGAACAATTCCGTCAGGTGAACTTGTTGCTGGTTATGGAAGCACTGAATTTGTAGAATTGAAAATTATAAATGAAAACAAAAACTTGTATGTCCCTGGAGATGTTTTGACAATAAAAGTTGTTGTGTGGGCACCAAAAATTGAAACTACATCTGAATCAGGTGATAATTTTAAAACGAAAACTTCTATTAACCAGTGTATTTCTTTAACTCAATTTCAAGTTGGCAAACTAAGTGCAATTTGGCCCATTACCGGAATTCACAAATGCTTAGAACTCAAAGAAGAAATTCATTTTTCTGTTGAAAGTGCTATTGTGGCACAACCCTCTTTTAAATTGTCATTTTCTCCTGGTAATAAAACTGATTCGGAGCATGCTCAGATTGAAATAGTCCAAACCAAGCCCTTTTTAAAGAAGAAAAATATTTTTGTGAAATGCAAGATAACAGTTGTAAGTGCTCAAAAAGAATATGAGCCTTCACAAACAGATACTTTTTCTTTTGATTCAGATGCCGAAAGTGTATGGCAATTTCCAAAATTCATTGAGATAACTCATTTGGAAGAAGGAAAGTATATACATTTGGACGATACTTTGTATTTGTCATGCGAGTTTTCATTTATTACTAAAGGGGATCCAGTATATCATACAGAAATACCCAGTTTTGCTTGTAATGCTTTTGAGGTGGCAGAGTGTGCAAGAGCGTCTAATTTATCCAACAGTATTTTCAAACTTTACTTAGACAGCCAGTTTTGTGATGTTACATTGCAAGTTGATAATAAGTCATTTCTCGCTCACAAAGTTGTACTGTGTGCTCAATCTCCTGTATTTTGTGCTATGTTTAAGAATGACACGAAAGAGAAGAACACAAAGTCGTAGAGGTCACAGATTTTGATGTTGATACAATAGAATTGATGTTGGATTTCCTTCACTCCGAAATCTTGAAAAAGGATCTGTCAACTGATGATATTTGCAAATTGTACTCTGCTGCAGATAAGTACCAGATTTCACACCTCAAGCAAAAATGTGCACGCTTACTTTTATCCGGGCTTTCTGTAGCCGAGGTATGTAAAGTTCTGATTCTTGCTGATCTCCATCAAGATGATTTCCTGATGTCTTGCATTCATAATTTTGTGAAATACCATGCAAATGAAATTTTCCATTCATCTCAATGGGAGGAATTTAGCAATGAACATCCTGTTCTTTCTGGAAGAATCATGCTTAAGGTCTGGAAAAGCACTTAATAATCTACTGAGGAATGCGGTAATTTTGGACCAAGCTTTTCAAGCTAATAAGTTCTCATTAAATAACTTTTAAAAATGTACTTATCTTTTTCGTATTATATTATCTGTCTTGATCTATGAGTTTAAAAAATATTCAAAAACAAAGTCATTTCATACCTTGGTTTTTATGTTTGGTGCTAAAATTACCCATTTGACAGTATTACAACATCTTATAATCAAGACACAAATTCAAGGAATATTCTTGTAATAAAGGACTTGAACTTTTGCAAACCACTTGCATATGTTTATTTCATACTTTGTAGTAAGATTTGCTCTTTAAAAGACTGCTATTAAGCTTTTTTTTTTTTATTATAAAAAAACCACAGCTGTAAACAGTATGTGGTATATATAGTCTTAAAAATTGTACTTTGAGCTAGTTATAACAATTCAAGAGGTTAGTGTAAAAGAACATGCTACGTGACAAATATTTGAAAACAAGAAAATAAACATGATTTGTTTTTGTTTGCATTTAGATACGTCAAACGGGCACTTAAAAAGGTAAAAAAAATACACTTAACTTATAAAGTTTATGAAAAGGGAAACTTTGTTATCTTTAAAGGATGGAATTTTCATTGACACAAAAATCTATTTTTTTTTTTCCTAAATGTCACTTAACATGTTTTTCCGCTAAGCTCTTCAATTGTGTATTAAAAATTCTTTCTTAATGTTCTTTTAATTTATCTTACTTGACGCTTATGTATGCTACTAGTTTTCTTTTTTTCATTTACATTCATTATTATTATTATTTTCTTTTTTTTTATATATAACTTGTGTGGTTGCAAAAACTCATTTCCAGAGTATAACTAAGATATAGGTTACTACGTCTAATTAAATTTACGATTGTCAAAAGTCGCCCATGTATAGACTGAATCCTATATTTTAAAGAATGTGAGTTTTGCAACTGAATTCTTCATAAATTTAGTGAACAATGTTTATTTGAGGTTTAAATTTATATTAAGCGAACTGTGCATATTTACTTGCCTTATTGTTGTATTTTGGTATTGTGTTAAAACTGTAGGCCCTTGTTAAATTGTAAAAAAACTAGTTACCACCAATTATTTCATTACAAGCAGTGCAAAAACTGATATTGAAAACAGTTAAATATTTTTCACCTCCTTCTCTACTCTTAAAGTTACAGATCCCCCACTGACTGGATCAATCAAAAGAGGAGCCTTATATTATTTCCAAATCTTTTATGTTTGATTCAATTAATAGTGTAGCTTAAATGAGGCTTTGCATATTTTTGGGTTTCTTTGCAGAAAGCTTATAACAATTTTTGGTGTAACTAGTATTTTCTGTATTCTCGTAAATACTAAAAGGGATTTTTCAAATTACAACCTTTGATGTTTAATTATGTGTTTACAATGCTCAGTTAGTGTGAAATTTCTCAAATAACCCCTTGTTTGAAATAAAATAAAAAGTTGTGTGCAAAAATATTGGTTTTAGGTATTATTGTAATTCAAACCCACATACATTAGTATCAGCCGTTATTAAAACATTAACAAATCTCTAAAATGTCTTGTAACAAAAATTGTTGGACCTGACATCCATTTAAAATGTTTTTTTACATTGCTGTAGCTACACAACTTATTGTAAACTTTTAGCATTGCTATGAATAGTTCAATAGGAGAAAATCTGAAAGTAATTTAACCTTAATTTCATGTATCACTTTCTATATATTATGTCTATTTAAAAAGAGTAGTTGTACGAGTTTTAACACAATTTTGGAGTTCTTGCAAAAGAAAAACAATATTTTTTGGCACTAAATTTAAGAGGAATTTTACATTTAAAACAAGGTTAGAATAAAATGTTAACTACTGAAAACTAAAATTTTTTTTTGCATTTATACCCTCAAAAAAAATATTTTTAATGCTTTATCCCACAAATTTCCTGAAATTGACGTGCACCTCAGCAAATAATAACTATTTAAAAAAATTGCTAATTTTTTTTAAGGATTTTATTTTTTTGAAAAATGTGTTCAGACCAAGAAATATTTGCAGGACTTTTCTGTGGTCTAATACTGCTATAGTAGAATAATTTTGAAGGGAGATATGATTCCCCTGTAAGTGCATAATTTTGGGCTGTCATTTAGCCAAAAAAAGTTAAATTTTAGCCATAAATTATGAGTAAACACAAAATGTATTGATTTTATCAGAATGTTAAGCAAAAAAAGTAGTTACTAAGCAAGAAAAATAATTTAAACCCTTTAATGCATACTGTTGCCGTACACTTTATTCTATTAAAGTAGAGCTCCCTCCCTCTCGACAAATTTGTGTTTTTTTATCTATTACATTCCATTTTGAAGTTTGAGTTACTAATAATCCTCATAGATGACAGTAGTAACAGTGTATTCAAAATTAAAGAGTGAGGTTATTAACTGATGTGAAATTACGTTTTTGGTAGTATTCAAAGTATAATAATATTAGTACTAAATACAATTAAATTGTTTTGAAAAACTAATTATAGTTAAAGAGGGTTATTTTGAAATATATTTAGCAGTTTCCTAGTCATTATTTTCAAAATTGGAATTTTGTAGTTGGTTTTTATCATATGGAAAAAATTTAAAAATTGAAATTATATAAATTCAAATGCAGTTAAATTTTTTTCAGTATTTTCCCCATAATGTATGAGTATTAAAGATACATACATATTTTTTGGGGACGAAAAAAAATCATGCATTAGGGGGTTAAGAAGCTTTTCTTTGAAAGTGTTTAAAAATTAGGTAGGACTCTGACTATTCTCCTAATATTGATAATTATAGGTAATCATATAACCCTTCAAACAACGTCATCCGAAATGGACATTTCCTCGAAAGATAACACCAACACCGACCTCTTATCACTAAATGGGAAGAGACTCCTCCAAAGTCTCCGAGTCATTCTTATGGATAACCAATTAGCTTATTTCTTCAGTTCTCTACCATGAAATGACGGATTCACATCAAGTTGGAAATTGATCTGTTCGATTGAATGATTAATTAACGTGTTGGAGCAGCAAGTATTAATATTAAAGCCGTGCATATTGGTTGAGTTTAGTTTGAAGTATCATCACACTTGAGCTGCCCGAGGACTATTGGATACGGGTGCCGTAATTTAGAATCACAGTCAGGTGACAATCCGACATCTGAATAGGCACCCCAACCAACCGTTAAGTGCGATATATTTGGCAATGTTGGGTCTTTAAAGCATATTTAACGTGCACCGCCTCTACGCGTGGTATTATACGTCATACATTTTTGGCTGCACGGGGGCCGTGTTTAGGTCAGCAGTTATTTTGGCGATGCCCGGGCCCGAATCTGGGACCTTCCGCATGCAAGGGGAAAGCTTAACCAACTGGGTTCCTGGGCCCTTCCGTGCATATTGGACTTACGCACTTAAACTCCGCCATGGGGGAGGACGGGGTCCAAAATCATGTGACTGTATATTATGTAATATTCCTGCTTGTATGCTTGCAGAGACCCGCTTTATAAACCTTCGTCAAAACCCAGGAAAGCTTATACTTCTTGAGTAATTAGATTGACCATTAGGAGCGTTACATTTGCCGAATTCATCGATGGTTAATTAGCTGGGTGGTTTCGAAACGTGCTTTTTCACAAAGCATGAATGCGATAAGGTTTGCATTTTTATTGATAACATTGCCTTTTGTCGACAACGCTTAAAATTTGTTTTTTAATTCAGTTATTATTTAAAAATGTTAACGTCAAAAAATAACTCGTAATTAAAAATTTAATGTCATTAATGAGATTCTTCAATTGAGCGTCTTGATTACTTTTTACATTTAAAGTGTCCATCATGCAAAAGAAATGATGTTAACACTGAATAAATGTAACTTAATTTGACAGCCAGCGACGTTGCTCAAAACTTGCTGGTATGAGGAGAAGGTAAAATTTTAAACACATTTTCAAGAAAGTTAATATGGCTTCCCATTTTAAGAAAACTAAAACCTCCAATCAAGATTGCTAATTAAATAGGTTTAATTAGTTTTATAAAATTAATTAACGAATAAAATAACCTGAAGCATCTCATAATGAGGCTTATATCCCAGTAGTCCATTAACGACGTTTTCGCAACTATGACCAACCCTCATCCATCCGTGAGTTTGACAAGACATTGTACCTCAATTCCTTGTCCGGATAGGTGAAACAAGAGAGACTTTGTTTAGAAAGGACTGTGCATTGTCAAACTTATAAGGCGTCCAGTACCGGTCACGTGACTTCATCAGCTCAAGTCACGTGGTTTAGACCATGGAAAATTTGCAAAAATCACAAATATTTAACCTTAAAATGTTCTAAAATGGACGCAACGAACTGTTAAAGCAATATAAAATATTTATCAAATACATACGCACTAGAATCTAAAACGAAAATAGGTATCGAATATCTAAATTAGAAGAACTGGGCTCTTACTCAAAAGAGCGTTAAAATGCCAAATGTAAGAAATCTTTTTCGCCAAATTAATAATTTGGCAAGATTTATCTTGGCCTCCTCCTCAGCAACATTTTTGTTATTACATTAGATTTCTATTCTATTTTATATCGTTGGTGGAAATAAGATAGGTTATCCTAGGACATGGCCTCCCTAAATTAAGATCTCGTCTTTTGAGTAAGTGATCCATCAATTGGAGGATCCTTCGGGACATACCTCAAGAGATTTTCATCAACTCGAAAGAGTAGACGCTTCGTATCCCGAGTTTTAGCTTCTACAGTGCCCGATATGGGCATCGCTATTTTTAAAGAGTTACATTTTTAATTGAGATATGGTACTAGATGTCTATGAAGTAAAGCAGTTGAAAATGTAGTTTAACATGGAAAATGTAAACAAAAGCGCTGTTGGTCATTTAGAAAAAAATGTGCATTTTTGTGATGTGATGTTCTTAATTACAGCTAAGTTTAAATTTTTTATTAGATATGATAAAATTGCTTTAGATATTTTAAAAGTTATTTTAGTTAAATTTAACGGTACTTAAAGAATTTAGAAAAATTTAGATTTTCTGTTTACAAAATACATATATTCTTTACCAACTGTGTTAGTCATATTGTTTTGTTAATTTTGTTTCAAAACTTTTTTTTTAGAAAGCACAAATCTCGTAAAACAGTTCCTGTGACTTTTACAAAAACAAATGTTTCTTAGTTTGAAGGAAATCGAGGGCTTTGGTTTAAAGTTACAAAAGAACATTAAAATTTGTAATTTTTTTTTTATTTTTATGTAAAAAAAAGACTCTAGCTGTTAAACAACAAGCTGATGACTAATCTTTTTCAGGTAGTTGTTGTATGGGAAAATTTGTCCATATGCATTATGAAGTTACTTAAAAAAAGTTTGAAATATTGATTTTTTTACTCATTGGCCCTTTAATTATATTGTGAAACTTCTCTCTACCTTTTCGTTACTTTATTATTGTATTTATTTTAAACTAATGAGCGAGATAAAACAAAATAAGATAAAATTTTAACATGTGCAAAAAAGTTTCTCTAAACTTTTTGCTAATTACCTTTTACTTTTCTATACTTAAAAAAAACCTTCCTAACCCTGAAATATTTTTTTTAAACTCACATTAGAGACAAATTAAATTTTGAAATATTTAAAAGTCCCCGCATTGCTTGAAATCATCTCAATCTACAATTTTTACAAGTAATTTCAATAAAGTTAAGGTATGCATATACCTTAGAAAACGGAAAATTGATCAAAATATGTGTCTTGATGTTTTTGCATTAAAATATTATTAGATTCTTTATCTTTCAAATGGTACAAGTAGATTTCATGTACTGTAAATAGTTTTTAATTTACAGGCAATCTTTTAAAGGGAATTCTATGGTAATCAGTCTTACAATGAAAACCTTGAAAGCATTTTCTGAAGAACGAGTTTTTTCATAGCATGATCGACTTGCGAGCAAGATATTTCAAATTAATATACTTTGATTTAAAAAAAATTAAAGTGCATTTTAAAGAGTATGAATCAGGGCATGTGGCCATACTTTTTATAGCAAATGTAACAAATATTGAATTTTTTTTTTTTACAGACTTTCAAAAAATTAAATTATTAAAAAAAAATCGTATATTTTAAAGTTAGCCTTTTCAAACTATCATAATTAAATAACTATTTTGCTCAGAGCTTAGATAAAGTATGATCACATGCCTGGATATTTACTGTTTCCTTTTCTGTAAAAATTATGTGAAACAACTAATTTGAATAGTCATTAAGTTGCCCGCAGTTTGGCATAATTAAATTAATTAATTTATTAATTAATATATTTTTATTTTTGCCATAAAGTATATTTATCTTAGTTTTTATGTGCCTGATCTTCTCCCAAAGTTTTAAAATTCTATCTAAAAAATTAAAGAAAAAGTTGTCCAAGGTATATGCATACCAGACAAAATAGACTACCTTGATCAAAAAATTCCCCGGAATAACCACCTTGAAGCGCTCCTATCGTTTCGATTTTAGTTTTTTATTAAGTTGGTACATCTGTTGTTGATATTCCCTCCAAATTTTAGCGTCATAGCTTGACATTTGCAAAACTTACGTAGCCAAGAGTGGATCTATCTCTGCGTGTTCTTCGATTTTTTCGAAATGGATTTAAATTTGCAACAACGAACTTGTATCACATTTTGCGGAAGGATCCATATGCAATGTTCTATCTTCTGCTGCTATTTCTCTGATGGTTAATTCGCGGTTATTGACCAACCTTTTTTGTGGTTATTGACCAACCTTTTTGCGGTATGACCTTTTATTTTATCAATGTTTCATCGGTTTTTGATCTCGATGGTTCGCCACTGCATTCATCATCTTCGATTGACTCACGACCACTTTTAAACCGCTAGTGCCACTGGTAAACGACCTGTTTCTTCAGAGAATCGTTGCGGAAACACTTTTCTAACATTTTACACTTTCACGCGCCATTAAAATCCATTTTTACGCAAAATTTGATACAAGTTTGTGAGTCCATCGAAGATGATGAACGCAGTGGCAGACCATAGATTCTAAACCGATGAAAACATTGTTAAACAAAAAAAAAAATAATAACCGCAAATTAACCATCAGGGGATAGCGGAGGACTTGAACTTGTCTATGAATCCGTCCGCAAAATTTGACTCGAGTTCGTTGTTGCAAATTTAAGTCCATTTCTAAAATTGTAAAAAATCGAAGACACACACAGAGATAGATGCACTCTTGGCTACGTAACTTTTGGAAATGTCAAGCTATGACGCTAACATTTTGAGGGAATATCAACAACAGACGTACCAACTTAATAAAAAAAAACCAAATCGAAACGATAGGAGCGTTTCACGGTGGTTATTCCGGGAACTTTTTGATAAA
Organism: Hylyphantes graminicola; assembly: GCA_023701765.1. Classification (NCBI taxonomy): domain Eukaryota; kingdom Metazoa; phylum Arthropoda; class Arachnida; order Araneae; family Linyphiidae; genus Hylyphantes; species Hylyphantes graminicola. The sequence continues at coordinate 34,807,672 of CM043118.1, forward strand.
GGTAGTATTCAAAGTAGTATTGGCCAAAATTTTATGAAACATAAAATGCGTGGTTGTATGACAAATGACAGTGATTGCGCCCTCTAGAAGGAAAGGGCATAGGCTATATAGCCCATTACCCCGCTCGCCAGAAGAGACAGTCACAAGAGACACACAAAGAAGGCCGCCACAAAACACATAGACAAATAACAACATTTATTGACAAACACAAACATCCATGCCTGAACCGGGATTCGAACCCGAGCATAGCAGCTCCAAAGGCTAGTACACTAACCATTGCGCCAGTGGACCGGCTGCGTGGTTGTAACTTAAGTTTGAATTTAGATAGTTGAACCAGAGGATATGGTCATAAAACTAAAAAGAAAATTCTTCTTCAAAAGGGAGGATAGAAAGCACTAGTTTTATAATAGAGTTGTCAAAGAGTGGAATTTTTTACCAGATTATGTTGCATATTCTAAACTAGCAGTATGGTCCGTCTTACTGGGAACCCGGTAACTTCGCATTTCTTCCTTTTAGAGGCATGCTTACTTGTTAAAATTCACTCAAAATCAAAACCAAATTAAATTCGTGTTGGTGCATGCGCACTTAAAAAAGCAAACACTAATAGAGGATGAAGCAGCCTTAGGGCGAGCGCATATCTCAACCAAACTCAATCAATCAAACTAATAGAGGATTGCGTCAAGCCCCCGTTTCGGCCCGGTCCATTTATTTTCAAGCCCTGTTATGGTCCCGCAATCCCACGTGGATGACGTTTTTTTGAAACTAATTATAATAATTAAAAATCACAATCAAATATGAAAAAACTAAGCCTCATGTGCACACGTAGGTATTAAAAGGATTCTATATTAAAAATTTCAAATTTTTTAGAGCAGTCTAAGTAGGTTTTTTGCGATCCACAGACATACACACAGACAGACAGACCGACAGACAGACAGACTCTTTCTTTTATTACTATAGAAGAGTAAAAGAATTCAAGAAAAATCTTGATTGTATTTAAAAAAATTATTTGGTTTAATTATATGACGGCGGAAAAGAATTTATTAATATTTTAATTAATTGTAATTTCTCTTACTTTTTTTGATCCATTGATCTTGCATACCAGAGTGTATAGTTTGCGAGCTAATTGTTTTAAAATCATTTCTACAAAACGGCTATTTCTGCAATATTATTTTGAAATCCTTCAATAATTTACCCAAACCCCTCCCTTAAAAACATTTTAAAACATTTATCTCTGTTAAACTGTTTTTTTTTTCAACTAAAAGAAGTAATGTTTTGCTCATCGACCCAAATATTGCACATCGAGAAAAATAAATGAAATAAAATCACACACAAAAAAAAAGCACCCACTTAACACTGATAAAGAAACCATTTTAGTTATATTTTTTTTCTGTATAACAACTCTTTGCCCGCTAAAATCTACACAAGCACAAAACTTCTGCAGTAAATAACGGAGTCTGAAATAGGAAGTGCGCAAAAGCTGTAATTACAGAACTTAATTTGTTCCATTCTTTATCGATAATTTTTTCTTTCATTCAGACGATATTTTCTTGATCTTGAGGAAAAAAGTTCGAAGAAAAAAAATGAAGTGAATTGAAGCTGACGAGAAGTCTCTTAATAAAAACTGATAACAGCTAAAATGTCGGGAAAAATAGTTTCGACTGTATTTTATCTATACTTAAAAGAACGGTATACAATTGTTGATGTTATGTGCAATAAAAGTAAAAGTTATCCATTTATTTACTTACACTTTTTTAAAACTTAAGATTTACATTAACGTTTCATATTTAGATTACAAAACATCTCCCGCATGAGTTGAGTTCAAATTTTGAGCTTATTTTTCTTTGTAATATGCTAATGAAAACTAACATAAAAATAGATTCTAGTGGTAAAGCCTGTTAAAATCCTTAGGCTGAAATTTTTACCAGAATATTAATGAAGATCATACTTTTTTTAAAAAAATACTGAGATACGTTATAAATAAACTTGTAGTTATTGAGCAAAGCATAAATTATAAAAAAGTTTGGAAACTTGCTATAAAGATTATATCACAAATGTTAATTTTTTTACAGCATTGATACATATTTGTAGCACTTCGCATTTTCAAATCGAGTTCTTATGCGAAGGAATCATCAACTTTTCGAAAGTCCAGGGAGCTCTATAACCTAATATCGCAAAACTTTTTTTTTTTAACTCATAACCATTATGGCATTGCGATATCGATTAGACATGGAAAAGTGAATGTGTGATATCGTGATCTACTAACAGCTGCTACACTACAGAGAAGCAAAATTTGAAATATTGCACACTTATTTTAATTTACTAACTTATTATTTTCCTCCAGAAGGAAAATCTACTTCTGATGCAATGAAGAGAAACCTTATACAAGGAAAACCTTATCCTTGACTAGAAATTTTATACAAATTTGCCGATCTCATAATTATGAATTAAACAGTTATATGCCCAATTGTGATCCAAGTGGTGATGATTTTTGTTTCTTTAGATGTTGGACCTGTGGGGTTACTACACTGTAAAACAAATCTGTACAAATACAGCACATGCATGATGGTTCATTTTCTTTCAGCTAGTTGCTGTAAAACCTATTTTTACAGCAAGCATTCTGTAGACAAGATAACAAGGTAATTGACTAATATAGACCGCATGATATATTACGAGCAAGTGATGTTATTGGAAATGCACTTGAGCCATTTTGCCTGTATTTGTTTATACACAAGTTTGTATATATTAAAAGTCAGGGTAGTATAATCTTTGAATTATTATTTATTTATGTTTTTTTTCTGTTTCATGTGGATTTTAGGATTTCTATTCATATAGAGTTATATTTTTTTAAAAAGCAATCAGTTCGAAATAGTTGTCTATTTGCACCATTATCAAAGTATGTTGTAGTACATGTTTTATATATGTTGATGCGTTTTATCAAATGTAGGAATGGCACCTACTACAAAATTCCTACGCTAGTCGTTCGATGTCCCGCTACCAACAACTATCAATTCCGTTACCAAGCGAATTCCTACTAAACCCTCAAAAAATTACAAATTGGACATCAAATCGACTAATCGAGCTTTTCTTTTTCAGTTAACTTCGGACAGTCAATCGCACTTAGGGGTTCATGGATAAAATATAAAAAAAGACCTTCAGCAGGGTGGTTACAAAATCCTTGAAAAAAAAGTTCCCTGATATTTCCATGATTCCCTCTCCCCCCCCCCCCCCCCCCCCCCGATACTTTCACAAACATTTCCATGATTTTACAATTACCTAGAAAAACATGCAATACACACCATTCAATGCGGTACAGAAAATTTAATCCTAACATCGCGGGAATTACGACTTTCTGGATTATGGGTCAGTCTAACGAACTTCTCTACTTTTTCGAAAATATGAATAAATTTAGAGGAATCATGTGATCAGAAAATCATTTTATAACATGATTCGTGAGAGAGATTGATCCTTCCTCCAGAAGATGGGTCCTTCAGGCAAATCGGATCAACCAGAGTATATTATATATATATTTATCAAGTGAGTAATGATCACAAGAACCTAAACCTGCTGTTTAAATAATCCGAAATAAAAAAAAATCCCTGATATTTTGAAAAATTTGAAAAATTCCATGAGAATTCCCTGAAATTTCCAGAATTAAAAAGTTCCCTGAGAATTCCCTGATTTCCAGGTTCTGCTACCACCCTGTTCAGTGTATTAAAAGAGCCTACGGTTTATCGCAGTTCGATTAGCGAGTTTGAACAGTGAAACCTTACCTCCTTGTCGTTCTTGAACCATTTGAGTGTGGCCTGAGGTTTCCCATCCCCGTGGAAATGCATGTGAATTTCTGCAGTTCTCCGGCTTTTACAGGTTTTCCTTCTTCGTATCCAGTGATGACAGGGTCGGATGGGGGATCTGCAAATAAGTTTTATAAGTACACATTGGAAATTGAAGAGCTTAGTGTAAGAACGTGCTACATGACATTTAAAAAAAAATTAGAATTTTGTGTCCCCCCCCCCCCAATAAACATATTACCCCAACCTCTTTAATAACAACAAGTTTATCCCTTTTTTGGAAACTTTAAATTAAATTTAAAAAAATTTTATGATTGCAATTAAAATGTTTTCATCTTCTTGTCATCTTAGCACGTTCCACCACTAAGCACTTTAATTAGCTCTGTTGAAGTAAAATTATCTAATCGTGTTCAAGGTTGAAACAAAAACAACGTAGACACACTGAAGCAAATATAATACTTAATAAAAGAATTACATAATTCTAGCATGTAATAAATCTTCACCAGAATATGAGGGAGGAATTATATGGTTTTTTGCTTGTATTATGCATTATAAGAATATTATGGAGATATATGCCCCGACCATCGAAACAAACCAATTTATTCAAATTTTTTAATCAAATGTTTTTGTTTAAATCTTTATTAAAGCTTAAAACTTCACTCATCTGAAAAATTTATCGAATTCTTGCTTTTCTCTATAATTTGTTGATATGTTTAACCTTCTAATGTTCATAAAAACTTTAAAATAAATGTAATTTCTATCGACCATTTTGAATTAAATTTAATTAAAATAAACTCCTACAAAATTATTCTAGATAAAAACATAAATTGATCATAGGAAAAATCATTGCATGCAAAGATTTGAAAAAATCAGGAAAGTGGGCGGGGAAGTTGAATGTCAAAGATTATTAAAATTCAGAATGAATGTCAAAGATTAGCGTGGGAAAAATCAGAATAAATTGGACAGTGCATAGACAATTGTTTTTTTAATGTTTAACTGCCATGTCACCTTATTCTCCTGCCGTGGGTATGATGAATACTAATAACTTCTATAATCTCTTGTTAAACATTGTTGCTTGCACTACAATTACCCTAACCTTTCTCTAGAAAACATATGGAAAAAAATAATTAGGAGCAAACATGGTACATACTCATTGTTGCGTATTACCATCAGTTTAAACCCTGCCCAACGGCAGCATTAAGGGGGTTCAATACCCTAAAATCGTGTGAAAATTCAAAACAAAAATTAGGTTTGCTTAAAATTTTCTTTTACCAACCTTTAAGATAATATGTCACCAACGTATCAAGACGATTGGAAAAATTTTTTGACATTAAAAGCCATTTTAATGTCATGGTCTTTCGTAAGGAAAGGGGTTAACAATAAAAACTTTAAACGCGTTTTTCTCAGAACTATTGATTTTTTGAACTTCGAGGTGTAACTTTTCTCAAAAACGATGCTACGTTTTCATTGGGAAATTTTTCTATATGATGTTTAATACATAGTATAGATTAATCTGAGGTTATAATATTTTAATAAAACTAAAGTGAAAAAAATAATGTATGGGGCTAAAAAGATGAACAAGGGTCATGATTTTGTGGGTACTTTAAAACTTATTTTATTTTAAAAAATCTAACAGTTATTTATCCAAAAAAAATTTAACCTTCAGATTAATATATAAGCGTTGGTATAACACAGAGAAATTTTTTAATGATGATCTGATCAGTGAGTTATTTGTGAAAAGGTACATTGCAATTGGCCAATTTAACATTACCGATATACAACCATACTGAACCCCCTTAAGCTGTGATATGAGCTTCCTCCAACCCTCCTTATACTTGCGTTTCATTATTTCTTTTTAAAATATTAATCAATAAATCACTGAATGTCTAATGATTCGTTGCCTCACTCAATACACGCCGGATGCATCCATGTTCTGATATGTGAGTTTGAGTCCCTGAGAAAGGGTTTAAAACAAGCATGTTCCCGTCAACCGTAAAACTCCAACAAATTACGTTTAGAAGGCCCTCCAACCCACCCCAAGGAAAAAATAAGGTTTTTCAATCCTTAAACTTTTGAAAATAAATAAATATAAAAATAAAAAAAAAAAAAAACTTTTTCATTTTTTCTCCGAGTTCAAAACATCCAACGAGCTGCAAAAAACTACGACCTAACTTTGACCGGAATTAGTATTCCCAGATTATATCCTGTTATTAACCTATTTAGTTAATTCTGAAAACTCAAAGCAAGTCCATAAAAAACAGGCACACCGACGCCCTCCCCCCCCCCCCCACGCCCCTTCGTAATCCAATATACAACTGTTATTTTTTAGCATTTTCAAGAGAAAATCTCCTTTCCCGGCCGTGCCCCATCAAAACTACAATTACAAAGAAAACTTAGAAGAACATCGATAAAGATTCTATTCGGATAGGTATTTTCGAGTTGAATGACTGATGCATTGAATTTGTTGTTTGTGTAGCTAGCAATGGCAAGAAATAATGTAAAAAAAAATTACTAATTAGGTGAGATTTGCTGCCACAAGTGGTAATGCTGAATTTTTTGTGGAATTTTGGTATTAAAATTGTATCTAACTATTTGGTTGATGGTTATCTCTGTATTAAATTTACTATTTAAATTAAATCTTTTGAATTTGTCTTTGAAAATTATATTAAGCGTTAAATATCATGTGGTGTTTGTTTTTTGCATGTATAAAAATCTGCCAAAATTTTTTTGTGAATTACAAACTAATTTTTTATTGGTTTTCCTCTCTAAGTTATAATTTTTAATCATATGTTTAATTAATAATCTTTCTTTTTTTAAAATTTATTGGTAATACAATTGTACCGTTAGAATTTTTTCAAAACATAACATATTTCTTTTTAATTTTCCATTAAGTTTAAAAAAACAAAAAAACATATTAATATTTTATTGGAAAGTTTGTTTAGTTAACTATGTTTAGGCACTACATAAAGTTTGTAATTGTACATACTTTTTTTCGGCCTAAAAAAAGTGGGGTATTCGTAAACAATTTAGTTTATGTACTCTAGCTTAAGAAAATTTATATAACTTTTAATAAACTCAAATTTTTTTTACTTAAAAAAATTACGTACACCACAACAGGGACTGTATACGTTTGCCACGATGGTTTCACCAGAGCTTCGGCTCACTGCATAACATGAAAAGGACTTGGTATCCGGATCCTAAAAAGAGAAAAAAGAAATCATTAAAGTTTATCAATTTAAAAGAGATGGTCAATCTCATAGAGCTAATGTATAAGTTTCCCGAAATCACAAACTTTTGCAATAGTTATATTAATGACAAGACTGTAGTACTTGCAGTTTCCATGGAGATATTAGAAAATGCAAAAGGCATGTAACAATAGAAATAATTGAGTTTCATGACCATATTTAGTTTCCATGGAGATATTCATGACATCATTTTGTTTTTCTACCCATCAGATACTCTTATTTACTTTACCGCACTAGTGCCGAAAGTCCCATTTCCGGCACTGTCTGTGACGTAAGCATGTAAAGTGTCATTTTCGCAACGATTTATGATGAATATGATATAAAAAAAGTGAACTTTTTTGCACATTGTTACAAAAAAGAATTGTTTTGCCAAGTTATCCCACTATCACCAGGGGAAT